>JAXCGZ010015344.1:7500-17500 GCA_037179515.1 Halocaridina rubra | reverse complement strand
AATGTTTTGAGATTATATGGAATCAATGGTAAATTGTTGCATGCAGTGAAGAGTTTGTATGAGGGTAGTAGAGCTTGTGTTAGGGTAGGGAATGAAGTGAGTGAGTGGTTTCCAGTGAGTGTGGGACTGAGACAGGGATGTGTGATGTCACCATGGCTGTTCAATTTGTATATTGATGGAGTTGTGAGAGAGGTGAATGAGCGAGTGCGTGGTCGAGGTTTGAGAATGGTAGATGGGGATGATAACGAGTGGGAGCTGAATCAGTTGCTGTTTGCAGATGATACTGTGGTGGTGGCAGATTCAGAGGAAAAGCTGTGTCAGTTAGTGTCAGAATTTGGAATGGTGTGTGAGAGAAGGAAGCTGCGAGTGAATGTGGGAAAGAGTAAGGTTATGAGGTGTACAAGAAATGAGGATGGCGCTGAATTGAATGTTATGTTGAATGGAGAGACACTTGAGGAGGTTAATCAGTTTAAGTATTTAGGCTCGGTTATAGCTGCAAATGGTGGAGTGGAAGCAGATGTGTGTCACAGAGTGAATGAAGGATGTAAAGTGTTGGGTGCATTGAAAGGAGTGATGAAGAATAGAGGGTTGGAAATGAATGTTAAGAAAGTTTTGTATGAGAAAGTGGTTGTGCCAACTGTGATGTATGGATCAGAGTTATGGGGTATGAAAGTAAGTGAGAGACGGAAACTAAATGTGTTTGAGATGAAATGCCTGAGGAGTATGATTGGTGTATCTCGATTGGATAGGGTTAGGAATGAAGTGGTGAGAGCAAGAACGGGTGTGAGGAGAGAAATTGCAGCCAGAGTAGATATGAATGTTCTGAGATGGTTTGGCCATGTGGAAAGGATGGATGATGAAAGGCTGCTGAAAAAGGTGATGAATGCGAGAGTTGATGGGAGAAATGCTAGAGGGAGGCCTAGGTTTGGATGGATGGATGGAGTAAGGAGAGCCCTGAATGATAGGAGGATGGATGTGAGGGAAGCAAGCAAGCGTGCTTGGAATAGGAATGAGTGGCGAGCGATTGTGACGCGGCTCTGATGGGCATCTGCTGTTACCACGGGGCTGCATCTTACAGAGATAGCCCTGTGGTAGGGGCAGTAGGAGGAGCTGGCAGTTGTGAACGACACAGGTTGTGGAAGAGCCGGGAGGATGGGCTGTGGCACTCCAGCAGTTCCATCTGAATGGTCGCTAGCTCCCTCGTCATTGCCCATAGCTCAAAGTAATCCCCCTATTTGTTTCCCTTCTTGATGTTGGCTACCCCCCAATTAAAGGGGAAACAGCCAAGGTATATGTGCGAATGTAATTTCAGTTGTAGGAGGAAGCCAAGTTTCACTTACACAGAGGATGTCTATGTTGAAGACTTTTGTTAGCATTATTATTTCCTCAAAATGAGCGAGCAGGGACTGAGCTTTCACATGTACTAATGTTACATTTTTACCATGTTTCATTTGGGTGGTATCCATAGTCATAGTTGTAGTTTGTTCTTGGGTTAGTCCATGACTTGTTTTGACTGTATGATTCTGCTGGGAATTCATCATTGTAGTGTGTTCTGGGGTTAGCCCATGGGTCCTGGTGTCTGTACCTGCCGTTGGATGGGTAACACTGATTTGAGTATGTGCCATGGTATGATCGGGCCTTCTCAGAGTTTGTATGCCTAGGTGAGTGTCTAGGGTTGTAAGAGCCATCTCTCCAGGAGAAGTCTCTTGTGCGTGGACGGCGATAAGAGAAGTTTGTATCGTGTCTCTTTCTGTAGTCTCGCTGATTGGGGACTGTTTCATAAGCTCTTTGCTGTTTATTTTGGTATGACTGTAGTTTGGAATATTTTGTAAAATACCCAGGTTGTGTCCATTGTTTGCCCCCGCGAAATGGCTGGACAATTGTGCTTGTAGGCCATTGATTCAGTTTGTAAGGCACATATTCAAATCCTTTCGATATCGTTATTGCGAAGGAAACTCGAATTGGTTTGCGAGAAAGCTCTTTAATCAAGTCTTCTTCAGAGGGAATGCCTTGATTTGTCAATATATTACGTATCTCTCTCTCAAAGGGTTTGCCAGGAATGCGAATATATATTTGAGCTGTAACACTTGCACTTGCATTATTGGGTAACTGTGGCTGTGGGGGAGAGGACTTCGATGGAATGTTTAGAATAAAGACTGCTGCTATTTTGTCTTTTCTGTTTCTTCATTATTTTGCAGCCTATTGCTGGGTTGGTTATTTGTGCTGGAAGGTGTAATTTGGTTGTCCTGGTTAGTGATAGTTGCTGCGTTGTTAGGAGTAGTGGAGATGGGCTCTATATCTTCTTTGCTGTTTTGCAACTCTTTACCAGGTTGGTTATTTGTGCTGGGAAGAATCTTGTTCTAGTTAGTGCCTGTTGTTGTGTTGTTAGGAGTAGTGGGGAAGGACTCTGTTGCTTCATCACTATTTTGTAACCTGTTACTGATTTGATCATTTATGCTAGATGGTGTATTCAGGTTGTCTTGTTGACTATCACTTTTATCTGGATCTACCTCTTCTTCACTACCACTGCCACATTCGTCTTTCAATGCACTGAAGGAATTGTGAGTAGAGACAGAAAACCTAGTTTGCAAAACCTGAGGGTTGTTGATAGAAGGGAGATCTTCGTTGTTAGGTGACAGCACTGAATTGAGAGGTGGAGATGTTTCTAATAGCAGTTTCAACCTAGAATTATCTCTTTTAAGTAGGACAATGTCAGATTCTAGCAAACCCACCTTGTGTTGTAAGGCTTTCACCTCTTCAGCATCTGCTTCCAAAATTGTCACCTTATCTGCAAGACTTTCTATCATTTGATGTAGGTCTCCTAGGTCGTGTGTTTTTTCAGACTCTATGGCTTTTACAACCGAAGTTTGAGATTGAAAGAGTTTGTCAAGTTCACCATTCATTGAGATATTTAGGACACTTGCACTAAAAGTGATTATATTTGTAATTATATTTTTTTTACTTGCTTTTTTTATGATGTATTTACCACTGTGTTGTGGAAAGTGTTCTACTACCATTGAAAGCAATAGTTGACTTGTTTTGTTAAGAGGTTCTTTTTTTATTTTTTCCAATTCCCTTCTGATGTCCTCACGTGAATATACGAATATTCTGTCCAGAGATAATATAAACACTTAGGGAAAATTATCAGTATTTACACACGGAAGGTCATAAAGGTCAACTTTTTCCGATGAGGACATTCTGGTGTGAATGGGAGGGGAATTGCGGTATGAGGGGAACTGCAGGCTCTCCCAAGAAAGGTCCTTTTTAGGTCGGTCGCGAGATGTGGTTGAAATCGGTAACACTGGGAGAAACACTCTCAACGGTTTCTGATAAGTTATAAGATTATAATGAATTTTCTTTGTATCTTTTTAAACTAAAGTTGTAATAATCACTCTGACTTAAATTTGAAGATTTATATTTCAGTATGCTTTCGTTAATTTTATAGCTGTGAATTTAAACTCTGTCACTTGATAAACGCAATATTATCGGGAGCTCAATGCGCACACATCCTCCCCCACTTGACAAGCAAAAAAAAAAAAAGTGATAAAAAGTATGTTTGTGGAGCGAGAGATAATTGTACTTGCACTGAGCGTAACTAAGACAGAAGGGAATGATGAGGTAACATTTGGGAGTGTGGTAGGTAGGAAGTCTGGAGTTGAGAGAGGGAGAGGAAGAGAGGGAGTGGCTCTGTTGGTAAGTAAAGAAATAAATATGTGTGTGATGGAGTGGAAGGAAGGGTCATCTCGAATGACATTGGCTAAAGTGAGACTGGTATGTTAGATTTTGGCGTTTGTAAGCACATATTGCTCTGGCAGTGAAAGAAGTGAGGAAGAAATAGATGTATATTGGAATGTGAATGTGGTGTTGATGGAAGGTATGAATGCTAGAGTAGGTAATGAGCAAGTGGGTTGTGCAATTGAGAAGTATGGAATACTTGGTAGAAATGGGAGAGGAGAGAAAATGATAGCAAATTGTATTGAGAGAAAGATGTTGATTTCTAGTTCTATGCTGAAAAAAGAAGAATGTGCACAATTATACATGGGTCAGAGAAGATAATGGTAGATTAGTTGACAAAGCATTAATGGATTATATATTGGTGAACAGGAGGGTGACTGGAAGATTATTGGATGTGAATGTACTGAGAGGAGCTAGTGGTGGAATATCTGATCATTATTTAGTGGAAGGAATAGTGAGAGTGGGAGAAAAGTGGAGAAAGAGGAGAACTAAGAGAGGAAGAGAGGTGCTAACAGTGCTTGATTTGAATAAAAAAGAGAAAGAATGTGAGTATAAGGTTGGTCTGAGTAATGTGTGGAATGTAGTAAGAGAGAAAGTGGAGGAGGAAGTGGAAGAAGAATGGGGTTGTTTCAAGGAGGAAGCTGTGAAGAGTGCCGAGGGAGTATGCAGAAGGAGACTAAATAGTGGAAGTAAATGGAAAGGTGGTGAAAGATGAAATGAGCAGGTGAGTGAAGTAGTGGCTGAGAAAAAGGAGGACTTTGAAGTATGGTTGCAGGTAGGTAATGTAGAAGCATATGAAAGGAATAGTGCAAAGAGAAGGTTAGTGAAGCAAGTGGTGAGGGAGGTAAAGAGAGAAGCAGTGAAGTAGATGCTTGTCTGAGAATGTTTTAAGGAATAAAAAGATGTTTTGGTATGAAGTGAAAAGAGTGAGGAAATGTGAGTCTGGTAGGGAGGTAAGGGTGAAAGGAGCAGATTGGCAATTGCTAGTAGATGAAATAAAGCTGAGAGAGAGATAGGCTGAATATATCAAGAAACAGCTAAATGAGGAAGATGATAGAGAGGCAGAGATAGTGGCTGTGAGAAACGATTGGAGAATGCTAATGTTAGGTATTGAGAATGATAGAGAAATAACAAAAGAGGAGGTACATTTGGCAATGAGAGCATTGAAAACAGGTAATGCACCAAGAATAGAGGGGTGTTATGTGAAATGCTTGTCAAAAGGTGGGGAGGCATTAGTTGAATGAATGGTTAGGTTGTTGAATGTATGTTTCAGGAAAGAGAGGGTCTTAGTTTACTGGAGGAATGCATGTGTAGTTTCACTTTACAGATGGAGAGGAGATAAGCATGAGTTTAGTAGTTTTAGAGGAATTAGTTTGTTGAGTATAATTGGTAAGGTATATGGAAGAGCATTAATCGAGATAATTAAGAAAGGTACTGAGAGATTGATTGGGGAAGAACAGAGTGGGTTCAGGAGAGGAAGAGGCTTTGTGAATCAGATGCTTGTGGTAAGACATGTGTGAGAAGTTCTTGGAGAAAGGTAGGGACACCTTTTGGGCTTCTATGGACTTAGAAAAATGCATGATATGTTTGATAGAGAGGGATTAGTGTTTTGCGACTGTATGGATTAAATGGAAGTTTGATGTAAGCGGTAAAGAACATTCACATGAATAGTAAAGCAAGTGTGAGAGTTGGGAATATTATGAGTGATTTGTTTGAAGTGAATGTGGGCTCCATCAATGTTGAGTAATGTCTCCATGGTTGTTTAATGTGTATATAGATGGAGTGGTGAGGGAAGTAAATAAAAGAGTATTAGACAGAGGTTTGGAACTATTGGGTGGAATTGGAAGGTAGTGGTAAGTAAATCAGTTACTATTAGTGGATGATTTTGTACAGTTAGCTGATACTGAGAATGGATGGCATCATTTGTTGGCTGAATTTGTTAGGGTATGTGAAAGAAGGAAGTTCCGAGTGAATATTGGTAAAAGTAAATTCATGATATTCACGAGGAGTGTTAATGTTGACAGATTGAATGTAGGAGTGAATGGGGAGTTGCTTGAAGAAGTTGAGAGTTTTAAGTATCTGGGGTCACATGTATCATGGAGAGGATGAATGGATGCATAGATTAGTCATAGAGTGAATGAAGCAAGTATATGTCTAGGTGGATTGAAAAGTGTAATGAGAAATAGAAATTTGGGAATGAATGCAAAGAGAAGGATATATGAAGGTGTGATTGTGCTGGCAACATTGTATGGAGCAGAGACTTGGAATGTAAGAGAGA
Source organism: Halocaridina rubra (assembly GCA_037179515.1). Classification (NCBI taxonomy): domain Eukaryota; kingdom Metazoa; phylum Arthropoda; class Malacostraca; order Decapoda; family Atyidae; genus Halocaridina; species Halocaridina rubra. Next base: position 11,487 of record JAXCGZ010015344.1, on the reverse strand, counting down.
ATGAAAGAAACAAGATGAATGTAATGGAGATGAGGTGTTTGGGAAGGATGACTGGTGTATCTAGAATTGATGGAGTAAGAAATGAGGATGTCAGGCAAAGAACGGTTGTTGAAAAGAAGCTGTCGAATATGTTAGAAGAGAGAATTTTGAGTTTTTTTGGACACATGAAAAGGATGAGTAAAGAATGAATAGTGAAGAGAGTGTGGAGTGCAGAAGTGATTGGAGGTAGGTCAAGCGGAAGACCTAGAATGAGATGGATGGATGACGTGGAAAGAGCACTGAATGCAAGTGAAATGCAAGTGGAGCAGGGAAGAGAGAGTGCAAGAGAATGGAATGAGTGGAGGAAGACTATATAGGTAACACGGGCCAAAGGGATTTCTCGCACCTGCTAGCTCAGTGAACTGTGATGGATAGTTATGAAGGGTGTTGCCATGTGATGAAGCGGTGAGGGTACACCAGCTTTGGCTGTCTGGTCTCATTGTAAAATATTATTGCCCACCTATCTTGTGGGTGACCCTACCAGTGTGGTTGGGAGGGTAAATGTGGCAACCCTTTATCCTCAAGGAGCTGAGATGAGTGGTTGAGGTATGTGTGGATCGTGGTGAATGCATGTTTCTTGGCTTGGCCACCCCCCTTACAAGGGGGAATGAGGCCAGGTATATGCATATATGTATGTGTGTATTATTATTATTATTATTATTATTATTATTATTATTATTATTATTATTATTATTATTATTATTATTATTATTATTATTATTATTATTATTATTATTATTATTATTATTTTTATTATTATTATCTTTATTATTATTATTATTATTATTATTATTATTATTATTATTATTATTATTATTATTATTATTATTATTATCATTATTATTATTATTATTATTATTATTATTATTATTATTATTATTATTATTATTATTATTATTATTATTATTATTATTATTATTATTATTATTATTATTATTAGTAGTAGTAGTAGTAGTAGTAGTAGTAGTAGTAGTAGTAGTAGAAATAGTAGTAACAGTAGCATAATTATTTTCTTTGAGAAAAAGCGAACTACAAAGCAAGGTTGTCCATAAAACCTCGAAAGCGTATAAGCTCCCACTCCCCCCACTCACAACTCTCAAACTCCCACTGCTCCCACACACAACCCCCAACCCTACAACGTCCCATTGCTCCTTTACAAAAGTTATGCCAAACATCATCTTTACCCAGAACCCAATTTGAACCTATACCCAATCCCCTCTTCACCCTAGAAGACACCATGCAACTCATCACAAATGCCATATGCGAGGCAGTGGAGTTCTCCACAAAGGATGTGGGTCCTCTCCCAGAGACACCTTCAACGAGGTTGCAGAAATTGCCCAAAGCATTATTGCTCAAGCACTAGTTATGAAGAAGCAACATCATCGCCACCAACCTGCTACCCTTTTCACTGGAATACTCAGGGCTTGAGGAGCAAAATCCATCACTTAAAGAGAATAACCAATGCTGACAAAATTGATGTGATCATGGTGGAGAAGTCCCTGTGTTTACAAAAAACATATCAAGAGTATTGGGGTACCAGGGCTTCTACCGCAACTGGACCCCAGGGGAGAACAGACGCAGCGCCACCTTCATTAAGAGCAACATACTGGCTAAAGAGGTCACACAACCTGTGAACTGGGAAGAGGGAGTCCAAGTTCTAGCTTTCACCATCAAAATCCATAGCAGCTACATAGCCATCTATAACATTTATAGGCCCTACTAAGGTGAAGTGGACTTACCACCCTCTTTGGTACAGCCAGACAGACACACCTAGTCATAGGTCATATTCAACTTCAACTCCACCTGTGGAGAAGGCAGACATCCTGCATCTGCTGGATAAGTGTGAAGATATCATTATGCTTAATGACCATGAGCCAACCCACAACAGAGGAGGTATTCTGGACCTTATTTTCTTCTCTGACTCCTAAGGAGAGTCACCACGTGGGGATAAACCTTAATATCACAAGCGATCACTGCCCCTTGTCCTATAAAGAACCTCAAAATAAGCCAACTGTAGCAGCATTGATGAAGAGAAAAAATAATTAGAAAGGAAAAAATAGTTTGAATGGTGCTCCACACTCGATGACCACAATTACGTGGCTCAAATGTGACAATATATAATATACATCGCCATCCTTAAACCCAAGGATCCAGATAACCATGTCCAATATCCCTCATAAGCTGATTGAAAAAAGCAGCCGATAGCATGGTCCTAAACAGACTTTACTGGAAGTGCCCCCCCCCCTTAAATGAAAACATATTTAGCTATCAGTGTGACTTAGGCACATCCGAATGCATAGCTTCTTTGCTATCATTCATGGACAACCGCTGTGAGTTCGTCATTTTCCTCAGCTTAGTAAGGCCTTCGAAATAGACAATTTGCCTGTATACTCTCTGCCCTAGTTGACTAACAGGTCAAAGGGAACCTTCTCTCCTAGATTAAGCTGAGTCTATTAACTCACAGCTCTTGAGTGACGGTGCAAGGGCACTAGTCCACCTACAAAATGCACGAAAATGGGAATCTTCAAGACGACATCCTCAGGCATTTCCTCATCAGCTGTCTCATGAAAAAAAAAATCATGAACATAGAACTACCACGTGGGGCCAGGACCTTCAACTATTCAGATGACTTTGCCCTGGTCACAAGATGCAACAGCACCTGTAACAAAGCCCAGTTATGCCTAAACAGAATATATGAAGCCTCCATCTCCCTTGAGCTAAAGGCAAATGCCCAAAAAATAAATGCCCTTCCCTTCCACCAGCCAAGACAGGACAGAAGGCTGGTCATAAATAACTACCTCCCTTGAATGGGCCAACAAACACGTATACCGAAGCATCTACATTGACAGCTCACTCTCCTCTGGACCTAAGATCCAATACCTGTGTGACAGGTGCAAACTGCTCTAAGTAGTACTCTTGCTTATATTGGGCATATACAATGGTTTGAATTTTATTCTCCTAAAAACCTTCTACATGCAAGCTATACGGAGCCTTGTGGGCTATGCTTGTCCCACCATTTGGCTCCTATAGGACCAACAATGCGACAAGATTGAGATCATCCAAAATAATGCTGTGTGGACCATGCTAAGTGCCCCCTTGTGGACAAAATAGAAAACTTCATGCTGGAGGCTAACCTCCTCTCAATAAAGCATAGATCTCTGTAGAGAATGTTCATTGTAGCTGCTAAAAGGCCAACGCTACGAATTTCCCAGAAGGATCTGGGAAGACAAGGACTGTTCCAAGTTGCCGGCCTTAGGAGTCAAGAAGAGTATCCAAACCAAATACCAAAATATTCCACACCTGGACTACTGATGACTTCCTCCATGGAGCGACTAACCTCTGCATATAAAGATTAAATTTCCAGACAACCCCAAGAGCTTTGTCAACCCGGACGTCCTCACACACCAATACAGTGACAAATCCGGAGCTGGAATAGACCCCACAGAATGACAAGAAGAATCCTGGAGAATGTCCAACTCCTGATCCTTGCTCCAAACTGAACTTGTTGACATCGCCAATCCCCTTAACTACATCATTCTTTAAGAAAGAATGAGGTAGTCACTCCAAGGGTGCCTCACTGGCTCTTAAGAAATCGCACTCCAGGGGCAATGTGAGCTGAATCACCGAAATACATCACCTTCACCACAGGGCCATCAGCACTGGCAAAGCCGTCACCTTGGCTTGGATACTCAAGAAGGCGACCATGCAACAAAGGTTGGATTCCTTTTAACCTTCTGTGGTGTAGTTGATAGCACCTTGACATAGTAATTATAAGTCCTAGGTTCAAGTCCAGGTCAGGGTAAAAATTTGTTCATTTTTCACATATGTAATGTGCATATTTGATTATTGTTGGACCCAAATGAGATTGAGAGTTGAATTAAATGCGAAAATGAAGCCACAAGTGAGGTTGGGGAATCTGTAATATGAACACTGTGGCATTCAGAGATA
>JAXCGZ010015344.1:2500-5000 GCA_037179515.1 Halocaridina rubra | reverse complement strand
TATATATATATATATATATATATATATATATATATATATATATATATATATATATATATATATATATATATATATATATATATATATATATATATATATATATATATATATATATATATATATATATATATATATATATATATATATATATATATATATATATATATATATATATATATATATATATATATATATATATATATATATATATATATATATATATATATATATATATATATATATATATATATATATATATATATATATATATATATATATATATATATATATATATATATATATATATATATATATATATATATATATATATATATATATATATATATATATATATATATATATATATATATATATATATATATATATATATATATATATATATATATATATATATATATATATATATATATATATATATATATATATATATATATATATATATATATATATATATATATATATATATATATATATATATATATATATATATATATATATATATATATATATATATATATATATATATATATATATATATATATATATATATATATATATATATATATATATATATATATATATATATATATATATATATATATATATATATATATATATATATATATATATATATATATATATATATATATATATATATATATATATATATATATATATATATATATATATATATATATATATATATATATATATATATATATATATATATATATATATATATATATATATATATATATATATATATATATATATATATATATATATATATATATATATATATATATATATATATATATATATATATATATATATATATATATATATATATATATATATATATATATATATATATATATATATATATATATATATATATATATATATATATATATATATATATATATATATATATATATATATATATATATATATATATATATATATATATATATATATATATATATATATATATATATATATATATATATATATATATATATATATATATATATATATATATATATATATATATATATATATATATATATATATATATATATATATATATATATATATATATATATATATATATATATATATATATATATATATATATATATATATATATATATATATATATATATATATATATATATATATATATATATATATATATATATATATATATATATATATATATATATATATATATATATATATATATATATATATATATATATATATATATATATATATATATATATATATATATATATATATATATATATATATATATATATATATATATATATATATATATATATATATATATATATATATATATATATATATATATATATATATATATATATATATATATATATATATATATATATATATATATATATATATATATATATATATATATATATATATATATATATATATATATATATATATATATATATATATATATATATATATATATATATATATATATATATATATATATATATATATATATATATATATATATATATATATATATATATATATATATATATATATATATATATATATATATATATATATATATATATATATATATATATATATATATATATATATATATATATATATATATATATATATATATATATATATATATATATATATATATATATATATATATATATATATATATATATATATATATATATATATATATATATATATATATATATATATATATATATATATATATATATATATATATATATATATATATATATATATATATATATATATATATATATATATATATATATATATTATATATATATATATATATATATATATATATATATATATATATATATATATATATATATATATATATATATATATATATATATATATATATATATATATATATATATATATATATATATATATAATATATATATATATATATATATATATATATATATATATATATATATATATATATATATATATATATATATATATATATATATATATATATATATATATATATATATATATATATATATATATATATATATATATATATATATATATATATATATATATATATATATATATATATATATATATATATATATATATATATATATATATATATATATATATATATATATATATATATATATATATATATATATATATATATATATATCAAATAAGCACATTATATATGTGAAAACATGAATAATTTTTTTACCCCGACCGGGACTCGAACCTAGGACTTATGATTACTAAGTCAAGGCGCTACCACTACACCACAGAAGGTTAAAAGGAACCCAACCTTATAGCTTATATCTGCTATACTTGGGAATGAACGCATTCTAACTGAATGCCACTATGTTCATTTTACAGATTCCCCAACCTCACTCGTGGCTTCATTTTAGCATTT
>JAXCGZ010015343.1:87500-98101 GCA_037179515.1 Halocaridina rubra | reverse complement strand
CGAAATCGTGCTCACCACCTCTGGGATTCGAGGCAGCATTTCATAAAATTTAATTTGAGAAATTTAATTCAATTCTTTTAATGTCATTGCATTTCCAAAATTAAAAGAAAGTTGAATTCTGAGTTTCATTTAACCGACTAATGGTAATAGAGATGGGGTGTTCAAGTACAAATATCTGTCCTGTCTGTTTGTGAGCTCTTAACCGAGCTCGGTACTTTGAGTCCCCTTAGTAAAACAGAATCTTAACAACACTCTACCATCCTAAACCCCAACATTCTTTATCTCCCATTTGGTTGGAAGAGCTACGAAATATTTTTTTTCTACTCAACTTTATTTCTTCTCTCATTTAACCGTTTAGCTTCTTACAACAAGATTTTTTATCATTCCCATTTTTTCCTGCGCATTGTATGGTCTAATGAATACTATTCTGAATTTTTGAAGGTCTATTAGTTTTTTTTTATCAGAATTTCTCTACATGTGTTTCCTCTTTCAAAGATTACTTTCCTTATTTTTGCCTTTCCCTCCCTAGAATATATACCAATTTGGTGAATATTTGCAATATTCTCAGGAACACATACAACTCCAAGCTTCCCCATCAGGTCTAAACCCTAGCTTAATTTTGCTCAAGTCTCCCCTGCCATGTTGACTCCTGGGATTCACTTATGCCTGAGATTACCACTGTCTTCTCTTTATCAAGTGCCACTTAGATCAGTGGCTTAGCCCTTTCAATCACAATATCTTTCAATTTTTCAATTACTGTTGCTTTGTAGTCAACCGTCTTTACATTTTCTAGTGACGCCTCCCTCACTGCCTATTTTACTTCTAGATATTGCTTTGCTGCATCTGCAAAGGAAGTTTTCATGGCTTCATGTTCCATATTCAACTCTTAAAACTTTATTATAAACTATTGAATGTTTTCCTTAATATAGTCATTCCAAGCTGCAATCTCGTCTCTTCCAGAAGAGAACAGTGAACTAACATCTAAATCATTCAGGATGTCACTTAGCTGTTTGTTGTTACCTTTTTGATTAAAAATTCTGGTTTCTAGTTCACTCTTTTCCCCTTCCACCTTCTTTATTCATTTTTCAAGTTTTTTCTCTCCTCCCCTAGTGCCTTATTAGATTGTGCCTTATTAGATTTTACTAAAGATCTTATTATCTCTCTGAGTGTTTCATTATCTTTCATTTCTCTGTCCATATTCCGAATTTTATCAACCAGCTTTATTACATGGGTCTCAAGGTTCCTGACTTTTTGTTTCAGGCTCCTAAGAGCTATTCCCTCTCCTACGATCCCTGGAGATCCTCTATCACCCCCCCCCCCTACCGTTGGATTAGACTTTAAGTATGAATTTGGTAATTAAAATAGACAAATTCAAAAACCACGTGAAGAAAAGTTTGAATACGCATCCAAGGAAAAAACACATGATGCTTTTTACACTTGTTTCTATTATATTTTCTTCTTAACTGTTAAACCGATCATTTCAGAAGAAAAAGATTAGTCAATTTTTAACCAAGATATGTTATTACAGGATCAGAATTTAAATCTAACTCAATTTAAACAGATAATTCGTGAAAAGAGAAAAGAGGAAAAACCAACAAAAAAAGACAATTATGCTATTTGGCAACTTAGCAATGTTAACAGTCTTTTTTTCATATTTACTTATTTATTTATTCATTTAATTTGTATGAATATTTGACTATCAAGTTTTACATCTCGCTTTAAAGTATGTGTTACCACAAGATCAGGTTAATAAAAGTTGTAAGAGGTCTCCCCGATTTACACAAAACCTTAGTTAATGTGATGATTTTACCACTAGTAACTCTTCTTCATTTCCTTCAGGAGAGGACAGTCTTTTATCCCCTCCTCTAACTTTTCTCAATGAATTTCCATTAAATTATTAGACTGTCTCTCTTACTAATAATATATTTTTTATACTCACAAAACTCTGCAGTCTCTTTCCAGGCAAGTTTGGTGTAAGTTTTATACATTTTACCTAGTTCACTCAAAAACACAAGGAAAAAATCGAGAGATACTGATTATGTTTGTTCTAATGCCCACCACGTGTGATTACCTAATTGTGATTACCTAATTGTGTTTACGGAAAAGAGCCCAAAGATCGTATCTTCCCGTCTCCTGATCGCTTCCATTTTAGACTTAGTCATACTTATCATACCTGTCCTTAAAACTATGGATTGAGATAGCATTAACTACCTCCTCGCTTAGCGAATTCCAATTATCAACTACCCTTACACTGAAAAAGTATTTCCTTACATCCTGCAAAGAAGTTTTCTTACGAAGCTTCAAACTATGACCTCTAGTTCTAGAGCCAGCCATATCAAAATATCGATCCCTATCCACTCTATCATAACCATGAAGGAATTTAAAGACTGTCACCATATCCCCCCTCACTCTTCTAGCTTCAAATGATGGTAAGTCTAATTCCCTCAGCCTCTCATCATAACTGAGATTGCGTATTTCTGGCACCAGTTTCGTGGCATGTCTTTGAACTTTTTCAAGCTTAGCTATGTGCTTTTTCAAGTGCGGATTCCAAAAGGGGGCAGCATATTCGAGTTTTGGCCTCACATAGGTTACATAAATATTTCTGAACATTTCCTTGTCCATGTGCCTGAAGGCTACCCTTACATTTGATAAGAATGCATATGCTGCCCTTACTATGCCATTTATATGTATTTCTAGAGACAAATCTGCCAGTATGTTTACTCCTAGATCTCTCTCATTTTCTGTCTCTTGAAGTTGTACTCCAGCCACCGAGTAGTCAAGCTTGGGCCTTCTTGCACTTGTACCCATTCTCATTACCTTACATTTTGAAGTATTGAATTTCATTAGCCACTTTTCTGACCACTCATGCAGATTATTTAGATCCTCCTGAAGTTCTCTACCATTGTTCTCGTTTTTTTACTTTCTTCACAATCTTTGCATCATCTGCAAACATATTCATGAATGAATTTACAGACTCTGGTAGGTCATTTACATATACAAGGAACAAAAGTGGCCCTAAAACTGAACCCTGTGGAACCCCACTACTAACTCTTCTCCATTCAGACACTGAGTGTCTTACTCTAACCCTCTGTTCCCTTCCTTCTAAGTAAGTTTTTATCCATTCCAAAACATTTCCACCTATTCTAGCCATTGATTGCAGCTTCCTAATAAGTCTCCCATGTGGAACAGTGTCAAACGCTTTCTGGAAGTCTAGGAATATGCAATCTGCCCAGCCCTCTCTTTCCTGTAAGACTTGGCTTACCTCATCATAAAATTCTAATAAGTTTGTTACTGTTGATCTACCTTCTCTGAAGCCATGTTGCCTCACTGACAAAAAGTTGAAGGATTCCACGTGAAGAGAGATATGTTTCCTTAGTAGTTTCTCCATAACTTTGCAAACTATGCTGGTCAAGGAAACTGGTCTATAGTTCAGAGCCGTATCCCTCCTTCCCTTTTTGAAGATAGGTATCACATTTGCTTGTTTCCAACATCTTGGAATCTCCCCCGACTCCAGTGACTCCTTAAATATGATACTTAGTGCCACTGATATTGTGTTTGCGCATTTTATAAGCACATGAGGGGATATGTCATCAGGACCTGTAGCTTTATGAATATCTAAATCCATAAGCGCTTTGCATACCTCTGTGGCTGTAAGGTTGATGTTCTCTAATACTGGCCCTTGAGCTTCTATCGCTGCAATCTGAGGGGGTGGGGTATTTTCTACTGTAAATACTGACTGAAACTCCTTGTTCAATTCTTTGCAGATCTCTTCATCCATCTCAGTGATGCTTCCATCCGCTCTCTTTAGCCTTAAAACCTGTTCTTTTACCTTCAGTTTTCCTCTGATAAAGCTGTGGAAAAGCTTGGGATTTTCTTTAGCCTTTCTGGTGATGTCCCTCTCATAGTCTCTCTCTGCCTCTCTCCTTTTACTTAGGTAGTCATTTCTTGCTCTTTTGTAGGTTTGCCAGGCATTTATGCTTTTTCTCCTCCTATACCTTTTCCAGCATTTGTGTCTCCACTCCTTAGCTCTTTTACACTCATTATCGAACCATTTCTCTCTGGCATGAATTACACCTACTTTGGTGACAGGTATGCAGCAATCTACTATCTTCCCATATTTCTCACAAAAGATGTCATACATTTCTTGTACAGATTTGTTGTAAAATAAGGTTCTCCAGTCAATAACTGCTAAAAGCTCATTCATTTTTATGTAATCTCCTTTCGGATAGTTCCTCCTCATGTCCTCAGTGCCTCTACTCTCAGGAAGAATATCTTCAATGATATACTCCATCAACAACACACAGTGGTAACTCTTTCCAATTGGTGGTTCATACTCAATATTTTCAATATCCAACACATTATCTGTGAACACTAGATCAAGTAGTGATGGCTCATCCCCACCCCTGGCCCTTGTTGGTTCCATTAGATGTTGGTGTAGGAAATTCCCTTGTACGCAATCTAGGAATCTTGCCCCGAATGAGTCCTCACCACTGTGTGGGTCAAGATTTATCCAATCTATCTCTTTATGATTAAAGTCTCCCATAATCAAAATCCTACATTTTTTTTCCCGTGCCATGTTAACAATTGAGTTTATGACTTCAATAGTACCTATATGACTTTCCTCATAAACTTCAAGCCTATTTTGGTTCCTTGGTGGGTTGTATACAACAGTTATTATAATGCTCTCTGACCCAGTATTTATGCGAGCAACAAGAAATTCCTTGAACTCACTTTCTATAGCCAAGTTTATTTCTTCAACTTGAATCCTTTCACTTATGAGCAGTGCTATCCCTCCACCAGTCCTCTCAGATCTTTCAACCCTTAGTATTCTGAAGCCCTTAGGAAAAACTGTGACACTGTTTATGTCCTCACTCAACTTAGTCTCTGTAATTGCTACTATATCTGCCTTACTGTTGTGAATCCTATCTTTTAATTCTACTGCCTTACCAGCTAATCCATCAGCATTTGTGTATAACAATCTTAATGAGGCCCCATCCCCTGATCTTCTGTCATTATCTTCTTTATCTCCCCTTTGTCTGGAAGAACTCTGTAACGAAAATTTTTCTTCTGTTCTTCATTTCTTTCCTCATTTAACCTTCTTGCCTCTTGCAACAAGTTTTTGATCTTTCCCATCTCTTCCTGTGTTCTGTATCGTGTGTGTGTGTGTGTGTGCAATTACCTAATTGTAATTACCTAATTTTGCTTACAGGAAAAAACCTCAAGCTCGTAACTTCCCATCTCCTAATTGGATCCATTTTGTACTTAGTGATACTTATCATACTTGTCCTTAAAACAATGGATTGAGCTAGCATTAACTACCTTCTCGCTTAGCCAATTCCAATTATCAACTACTCTTACACTACTATGACTTCTAGTTCTAGTGCTAGCCATATCAAAATATCGATTCCTATCCACTCTGTCATAACCATGAAAGAATTTAAAAACTGTCACCATATCCCCCCATCAGTCTTCTAGCTTTGCATGAAGGTAAGTCTAATTCCCTCAGCCTTTCATCATAACTGAGATTAAGTATTTCTGGCGCCAGAAAAACTTAACTACGTGCTTTTTCAAGTGCGGATTCCAAAAGAAGGCTGCATATTCAAGCATTTGCCTCACATAGGTTACAGAAATATTTTTGAACATTTCATTGTCCATGTGCCTGAAGGTTACCCTTACATTTGCTAAGAAAGCATATGCTGCCCTTACTATGCCATTTATATGCATATCCAGAAACAAATCGGCCAGTATGTTTACTCCTAGATCTGTCTCATTCTTTGTCTCTTGAAGTTCTACTCCTGCCACCGAGTAGTCAAGCTTGGGCCTTCTTGCACTTGTACCCATTCTCATTACCTTACATTTTGAAGTATTGAACTTCATTAGCCACTTTTCTGACCACTCATGCAGACTATTTAGATCTTCCTGAAGTTCTCTACCATTGTTCTTGCTTCTTACTTTTTTCATAATCTTCGCATCAACTGCAAAAATATTCATGAATGAATTTACAGACTCTGGTAGGTCATTTACATATATAATGAACAAAAGTGGCCCTAAAACTGAACCCTGTGGAACTTTACTACTAACTCTTCTCCATTCAGACACTGAGTGTCTTACTCTAACCCTCTGTTCCTTTCCTACTTACTATGTTTTTATCCATTCCAAGACATTTCCACCTATTCATGCCATTGCTTGCAGCCTTATAATAAGTTTCCTGTGTGGAACATTGTCAAACGCTTTCTGGAAGAATAGGAATATACAATCTGCCCAGCCCTCTCTTTCCTGCAAGATTCGGCTTACCTCATCATAAAATTCTAATAAGTTTGTAACTGTTGATCTACCTTATCTGAAGCCATGTTGTCTCACTGACTAAATGTTGAAGGATTCCAAGTGATGAGGGATATGTTTCCTTAATAGTGTCTCCATAACTTTTCAAACTATGCTAGTCAAGGAAACTGGTTTATAGATTAGAGCCATTTCCCTCCTTCCCTTTTTGAAGATAGCTATCACGTTTACTCGTTTCCAGCTTCTTGGAATCTCCCCTGACTCCAGTGACTTTTCAAATATGATAGTTAGTCCCGCTGATATTGAGTTAGCGCATTTCTTAAGTACATCAGGGGATATATCAGCATGACATGTAGCTTTATGGACATCTAACTCCATAAGCGCTTTGCATACCTCTGTGGCTGTAAGGTTGATGTTCTCTAATACCAGCCCTTGAGCTTCTATCTCTGCAATCTGAGGGGGTGGGGTAATTTCTACTGTAAATACTGACTGAAACTCCTTGTTCAATTCTTTGCAGATCTCTTCATCCGTCTCAGTGATGCTTCCATCCGCTCTCTTTAGCCTTAAAACCTGTTCTTTTACCTTCAGTTTTCCTCTGATAAAGCTGTGGAAAAGCTTGGCATTTTTTTTAGCCTTCTCCTTCTTGGTGATGTCCCTCTCATAGTCTCTCTCAGCCTCTCTTCTTTTACTTAGGTAGTCATTTCTTGCTCTTTTGTAGGTTTGCCAGGCATTTATGTTTTTTCTCCTCCTATACCTTTTCCAGCATTTGTCTCTCCACTCCTTAGCTCTTTTACACTCATTATCGAACCATTTCTCTCTGGCATGAATTACACCTACTTTGGTGACAGGTATGCAGCAATCTACTATCTTCCCATATTTCTCACAAAAAGATGTCATACATTTCTTGTACAGATTTGTTGTAAAATAAGGTTCTCCAGTCAATAACTGCTAAAAGCTCACTCATTTTGATGTAATCTCCTTTCGGATAGTTCCTCCTCATGTCCTCAGTGCCTCTACTCTCAGGAAGAATATCTTCAATGATATACTCCATCAACAACACACAGTGGTCACTCTCTCCAATTGGTGGTTTATACTAATTTTTTTCAATATCCAACACATTATCTGTGAATACTAGATCAAGTAGTGATGGCTCATCCTCACCCCTGTCCCTCGTTGGTTCCATTACATGTTGGTGTAGGAAATTTCCTTGTACGCAATCTAGGAATCTTGCCTCGGATGAGCCCTCTTCACTGTGTGGGTCAAGATTTATCCAATCTATCTCATTATGATTAAAATCTCCCATTATCAAAATCCTACATTTTCTCTCTCGTGCCATGTAAACAACTGAGTTTATGTCTTCAATGGTACCTATATGACTTTCCTCATAAACTTCAAGCCTATTCTGGTTCCTTGGTGGGTTATATACAACAGTTATTATAATGCTCTCTGATCCAGTATTTATGCGAGCAACAAGAAATTCCTTGAACTCACTTTCTATAGCCAAGTTTATTTCTTCAACTTGAATCCTTTCACTTATGAGCAGTGCTGTCCCTCCACTAGTCCTCTCAGATCTATCAACCCTTAGTATTCTGAAGCCCTTAGGAAAAACTGTGATACTTTTTATGTCCTCACTCAACTTAGTCTCTGTAATTGCTACTATATCTGCCTTACTGTTGTGAATCCTGTCTTTTAATTCTACTGTCTTACCAGCTAATCCATCAGCATTTGTGTATAACAATCTTAATGAGGCCCCATCCCCTGATCTTCTGTCATTATCTTCTTTATCTCCCCTTTGTCTGGAAGAATTTTGAATTGAACATTTTTCTTCTATTCTTCATTTCTTTCCTCATTTAACCTTCTTGCCTCTTGCAACAAGTTTTTGATCTTTCCCATCTCTTCCTGTGTTCCATGTCTAATGAGCACTTCTTTGAATTCTTGAAGTTCTTTTAGACTTTTTTTTCTCAACAATATTTCCCTACATGTTTCCCCTCTCTCAAAGGTTCCTTTTTCTGGTCTCAGCTTTTCTTCCCTCGAATATTTGCCTAGTTGGTGAATGTTTACAATATCCTCAGGACCACAAACTACTCCAAGCTTTCTTGTCAGGTCTACAACCCTAGCTTTATTTTCTTCAAGTCTCCCTTGCCATGTTGGCTCCTGGGATTCGCTTATGCCTGAGATTACCACTGTCTTCTCTTTATCAAGTGTGTGTGTGTGTGTGTGTGTGTGTGTGTGTGTGTGTGTGTGTGTGTGTGTGTGTTTGTTCAAGTATGGATCCCAAAAGGGTGCTGATTATGAAAATTTAGGCCTCACATAAGCCATGTACATATTTCTTAACATTTCCTTGTCTCTATAGCTGTGAGCCAGCTTTGGTTTGTTAAGAAATTTTTTACTGTTTTTACTATGCCATTTAAAATTCAGATTTTCCACAGTCAAATCTGCCAAAACCTTTACCCCTAGATCTCTTCCGTTCACAAAATATTGAAGTTCCACTTATTTTATCGAATCCCCAAATACGGCCCTTCTTGCACCCTTGCCCACTACTCTACATATGAAGTACTGTGTACATTTGCCTAATTGTGCTCATGGAATAGAGCTCTATGCTCGTAGCTCCTACTTCCTGGCTAGTTTCTTACTATCTAACTCATTAACACTTTTCATATTATACTAGTAAACTACTACATCCTGCAAAGTTGAGTTCTTAAGAAGCTTTAATCTATAATGCACAAATCAATAAGGGACACTTATTTCAAATCTTATGAACATGTCCTCACTAATATCGGTATTTCTCTTTACGATATTTTGTTTATTTTTTCCACAGTAGAGGTGAATGCGCATATTATTTTCAGTAACACTTAATCATTCATATAAAATATTTTGCATTTTATTAAAATGAATAGTAATCACTGACTCACCAAAGCGTCTTTCTTGATCCCAATCGGTGTTCTCGTAACTCGAGTCAATCCCGACTCTTTCAGCATATCGACCCTGGGGTAATAGTAATAAAATTTTGTTATTGATACAGTTTGTCACTGTGACTATACAGATTTTCTCTCTCTCTCTCTCTCTCTCTCTCTCTCTCTCTCTCTCTCTCTCTCTCTCTCTCTCTCTCTCTCTCTCTACCCAGCTGTTTTCATTTTTAAATTTTTTTCGATCGTATCCTTTCATTTTGCTTTGTTGTTACATTACAGATTTATGTCGGTGTCACTTTACTGTGTGATCTACATTAGCTTGGTTATACAAAAGTATGTGATCTACAAGTTGCGAAAGTGATCTGTGCTAATATACATGAAATCAGATATAACTAACCAAACCCACCCCAGCCTAACCTAACCAATAAGTTCGTTGTAAAATTTTTTCGCTCTCATACTGATTTCTTGAAATGAAGGATTCAATTGAATTTTAATAGATTTTGTTTTCACCAGATTTAGAATTTTTTTTTTTAAATACCTTCTTATTGCACCTAGAAATTATCATTGATTACTGTAATTTGTCGTTATTGGCGTGACACCGGGACAGGCAAGGAAACTATTCTCACCAGGCCCAGACACCAAGAAAACATTGAGACGTAAAAAAGTAGAAGCTTAAGGACAAAACAGAAATAAAAGAATGATACAGAATAGCAAAAAGACAGGGTGAAATAATTGTCGAAAATATAAAGACCTAGCAGGATCAGCCCACAGTTGACCATAGGTTATAAAAATTTGGAAAGACAGATGGAGAAGAGAGTTTCAGAGTCTGGAAGTGTATGGCAAGAGGCAGTCGCTTCTTCGACCAATCCACGAGCTACAAATCTCAACACAGTACCTGTGAGACGAGGCCACTTGGCCTCGCCTCCTCATAAAGGAATTATATAATTATTTCTGGTCACACATATCTTGAGCCATAATAAAGATTATTTTTTTTATTATTACTTTTAGTACGTTGATCACGCACTCAAATATAATCGCGCATGTTATTAAGACATTCAAAGAGAACAATGCTTGTAGATCACACACTAGTGTAGGACAAAGATCTCTCTCTTTGACATGGCCAATAGAGAGTGGCACCTGTCATTCTATACTTAGCATATATATATATATATATATATATATATATATATATATATATATATATATTATATATATATATATATATATATATATATATATATATATATATATATATATATATATATATATATATATATATATATATATATATATATATTATATATATATATATATATATATATATATATATATATATATATATATATATATATATATATATATATATTATATACATATATATATATATATATATATATATATATATATATATAT
>JAXCGZ010015343.1:67500-80000 GCA_037179515.1 Halocaridina rubra | reverse complement strand
CAAACATATTCATGAATGAATTTACAGACTCTGGTAGGTCATTTACATATACAAGGAACAAAAGTGGCACTAAAACTGAACCCTGTGGAACTCCACTACTAACTCTTCTCCATTCAGACACTGAGTGTCTTACTCTAACCCTCTGTTCCTTCCTTCTAAGTAAGTTTTTATCCATTCCAAAACATTTCCACCTATTCTAGCCATTGATTGTAGCTTCCTAATAAGTCTCCCATGTGGAACAGTGTCAAACGCTTTCTGGAAGTCTAGGAATATGCAATCTGCCCAGCCCTCTCTTTCCTGTAAGATTTGGCTTACCTCATCATAAAATTCTAATAAGTTTGTTACTGTTGATCTACCTTCTCTGAAGCCATGTTGCCTCACTGACAAAAAGTTGAAGGATTCCAAGTGAAGAGAGATATGTTTCCTTAGTAGTTTCTCCATAAGTTTGCAAACTATGCTGGTCAAGGAAACTGGTCTATAGTTCAGAGCCGTATCCCTCCTTCCCTTTTTGAAGATAGGTATCACATTTGCTTGTTTCCAGCATCTTGGAATCTCCCCCGACTCCAGTGACTCCTTAAATATGATACTTAGTGCCACTGATATTGTGTTTGCGCATTTTTTAATCACATGAGGGGATATGTCATCAGGACCTGTAGCTTTATGAACATCTAAATCCATCAGCGCTTAGCATACCTCTGTGGCTGTAAGGTTGATGTTCTCTAATACCGGCCCTTGAGCTTCTATCACTGCAATCTGAGGGGGTGGGGTATTTTCTACTGTAAATACTGACTGAAACTCCTTGTTCAATTCTTTGCAGATCTCTTCATCCGTCTCAGTGATGCTTCCATCTGCTCTCTTTAGCCTTAAAACCTGTTCTTTTACCTTCAGTTTTCCTCTGATAAAGCTGTGGAAAAGCTTGGGATTTTCTTTAGCCTTCCTGGTGATGTCCCTCTCACAGTCTCTCTCTGCCTCTCTCCTTTTACTTAGGTAGTCATTTCTTGCTCTTTTGTAGGTTTGCCAGGCATTTATGTTTTTTCTCCTCCTATACCTTTTCCAGCATTTGTCTCTCCACTCCTTCGCTCTTTTACACCCATTATCGAACCATTTCTCTCTGGCATGAATTACACCTACTTTGGTGACAGGTATGCAGCAATCTACTATCTTCCCATATTTCTCACAAAAGATGTCATACATTTCTTGTACAGATTTGTTGTAAAATAAGGTTCTCCAGTCAATAACTGCAAAAAGCTCATTCATTTTGATGAGATCTCCTTTCCGATAGTTCCTCCTCATGTCCTCAGTGCCTCTACTCGCAGGAAGAATATCTTCAATGATGTACTCCATCAACAACACACAGTGGTCACTCTTTCCAATTGGTGGTTCATACTCAATTTTTTCAATATCCAACACATTATATGTAAACACTAGATCAAGTAGTGATGGCTCATCCCCACCCCTTGCCCTTGTTGGTTCCATTACATGTTGGTGTAGGAAATTCCCTTGTACGCAATCTAGGAATCTTGCCCCGAATGAGTCCTCACCACTGTGTGGGTCAAGATTTACCCAATCTATCTCTTTATGATTAAAGTCTCCCATAATCAAAATCCTACATTTTTTTTCCCGTGCCATGTTAACAACTGAGTTTATGACTTCAATAGTACCTATATGACTTTCTTCATAAACTTCAAGCCTATTTTGGTTCCTTGGTGGGTTGTATACAACAGTTATTATAATGCTCTCTGACCGAGTATTTATGCGAGCAACAAGAAATTCCTTGAACTCACTTTCTATAGCCAAGTTTATTTCTTCGACTTGAATCCTTTCACTTATGAGCAGTGCTATCCCTCCACCAGTCCTCTCAGATCTTTCAACCCTTAGTATTCTGAAACCCTTAGGAAAAACTGTGACACTGTTTATGTCCTCACTCAACTTAGTCTCTGTAATTGCTACTATATCTGCCTTACTGTTGTGAATCCTATCTTTTAATTCTACTGCCTTACCAGCTAATCCATCAGCATTTGTGTATAACAATCTTAATGAGGCCCCAACCCCTGATCTTCTGTCATTATCTTCTTTATCTCCCCTTTGTCTGGAAGAACTCTGTAATGAAAATTTTTCTTCTCTTCTTCATTTCTTTCATCATTTAACCTTCTTGCCTCTTGCAACAAGTTTTTGATCTTTCCCATCTCTTCCTGTGTTCTGTATTGTCTAATGAACGCTTCTTTGAATTCTTGAAGGTCTTTTAGACTTTTTTTTCTCAACAATATTTCCCTACATGTTTCCCCTCTCTCAAAGGTTACTTTTGTTGGTCTCGGCTTTCCTTCCCTCGAATATTTACCTAGTTGGTGTATGTTTACAATATCCTCAGGACCACATACTACTCCAAGCTTTCTTATCAGGTCTACAACCCTAGCTTTATTTTCTTCAAGTCTCCCCTGCCATGTTGGCTCCTGGGACTCGCTAATGCCTGAGATTACCACTGTCTTCTCCTTATCAAGTGCCTGTCTGACGAGTGGGTTTGCCCTTTCCATCACAACGTCTTTCATTTTTTCGATTACCGTCTCTTTATAGTCAACTGTTTGTATGTTTTCCAGTGCCACCACCTTTACAGCCTCTTTTACTGCCACATTCCCCTTTAGTGCATCAGCAAAGGAAGTTTTCATGGCATCATTTTCCATAGTCAGCTCCTGGAACTCTTTTCTGAACTGTTCAATGTTTTCCTTAATCTGGACATTCCAAGCAGCAATCTCGTCTCTCTCAGAAGAGAGCAGTGAACTAACATCTAATTCCTTTAGGTTGTCATTCAGCTGTTTGTTTTTATCTTCTTGTTTAAAAAGTCTAGATTCTATGTGTGTGTGATTACCTAATTGTGATTACCTAATTGTGTTTACGGGAAAGAGCCCAAAGCTCGTATCTTCCCGTCTCCTGATCGGTTCCATTTTTAGACTTAGTGATACTTATCATACCTGTCCTTAAAACTATGGATTGAGATAGCATTAACTACCTCCTCGCTTAGCGAATTCCAATTATCAACTACTCTTACACTGAAAAAGTATTTCCTTACATCCTGCAAACAAGTTTTCTTCCGAAGATTCAAACTATGACCTCTAGTTCTAGAGCCAGCCATATCGAAATATCGATCCCTATCCACTCTATCATAACCATGAAGGAATTTAAAGACTGTCACCATATCCCCCCTTACTCTTCTAGCTTCGAGTGATGGCAAGTCTAATTCCCTCAGCCTCTCATCATAACCGAGATTGCGTATTTCTGGCACCAGTTTCGTGGCATGTCTTTGAACTTTTTCAAGCTTAGCTATGTGCTTTTTCAAGTGCGGATTCCAAAAGGGGGCTGCATATTCGAGTTTTGGCCTCACATAGGTTACATAAATATTTCTGAACATTTCCTTGTCCATGTGCCTGAAGGCCCATGTGTGTGTGTGTGTGTGTGTGTGTGTGTGTGTGTGTGTGTGTGTGTGTGTGTGTGTGTGTGTGTGTGTATAATTACCTAATTGTAATTACGGGAAAAAGTCCAAAGCTCGTTTCTTCCCGTATTCTTATCGGTTTCATTTTGTACTTGGTGATGCTAATCATACTTGTCCTTAAAACTATGGATTGAGTTAGCATTGACTACCTCCTCGCTTAGCGAATTCCAGTTATCAACTACCTTTACACTATTAAAGTACTTCCTTATATCCTGCAAAGAAGTTTTCTAACGGAGCTTCAAACTATGACCTCTGTTTCTAGTGCCAGCCATATAGAAATATCGATACCTATCTACTCTGTCATAACCATGAAGGAATTTAAAGACTGTCACCACATCCCCTTTTAATCTTCTAGCTTCGAGTGATGGTAACTCTAATTCCTTCACCCTCGCATCATAACTGAGATTGCATGTTTCTGGCACCAGTTTCATGGCATGTCTTTGAACTTTTTCCAGCTTAACTATGTGCTTTTTCAAGTGCGGATTCCAAAAGGGGGCTGCATATTCTAGCTTTGGCCTCACATAGGTTACATGAATATTTCTGAGCATTTCCTTGCCCATGTGCTTGAAGGCTACCCTTACATTTGCTAAGAAAGCATATACTGCCTTTACTATGCCATTTATATGCAATTCTGGAGACAAATCGGCCAGTATGTTTACTCCTAGATCTTTCTCATTCTCTGTCTCTTGAAGTAGTACTCCTGCCATTGAGTAGTCAAGCTTGGGCCTTCTTGCATTTTTACCCATACTCATTACCTTACATATTGAAGTATTGAATTTCATTAGCCACTTTTCTGACCACTCATGCAGACTATTTAGATTTCCTGAAGTTCTCTACCATTGTTCTTGTTTCTTACTTTCTTCACAATCTTTACATCATCTGCAAACATATTTATGAATGAATTTTCAGACTCTGGTAGGTCATTTACATATACAGGAAACAAAAGTGGCTCTAAAACTGAACCCTGTGGAACTCCACTACTAAATCTTCTCCATTCAGACATTGAGAGTCTTACTCTAACCCTCTGTTCCCTTCCTTCTTTCTCCATAACTTTGCAAACTAAGCTGATCAAGGAAACAGGTCTATAGTTTAGAGCCATATTCTTCCTCCCCTTTTTGAAGATAGGTATCACATTCGCTTGTTGCCAGCGTCTTGGAATCTCCCCTGACTCCAGTAACTTTTTAAATGCGATACTTAATGCCACAGATATTGAGTTTGCGCATTTTTAAAGTACATGAGGGGATATCTTATCAGGACCTGTAGCTTTAAGGACATCTAACTTCTTCAGCGCTTTGCATACCTCTGTGGCTGAAAGAATGATGTTCTCTAATACCGGGTATTTTCTACTGTAAATACTGACTGAAACTCCTTGCTCAGTTCTTTGCAGATCTCGTCATCTGTCATAGTGATGCTGCAGTTTTCCTCTGATAAAGCTGTGGTAAAGTTTGTGATTTTCTTTAGCCTTCCTGATGATGTCCCTTTCATAGTCTCTCTTTGCCTCTCTTCCTTTACTTAGGTTATCATTTCTTGCTCTTTTATAGGTCTGCCAGGCATTCATGTTTTTTCTCCTACTATACCTTTTCCAGCATTTGTGTGTGTGTGTATGTGTGTGTGCACTAGGAGAAGTTTTGATAACTGTTAATTGCAGAGCTTTGCTATAACTATACTTTCTTTACGTTTCTGACCGCACAGACGTACTCACTGCAACTACACTTTTTATTATCGTTGTCCATTGTAATTGCATTTTACGCTTGGAGATAATGCTATTCCTGCAGAAGTTCTCTCAGAGGTTTTATTTTTTTTTTACATTAGAAGATACTGCAATTATTTCTAAAAGTGAAGAAGTCGTTACGCTGCATATTCAATTAAACTAGACGATATTTTCTTTACTGCTAATTGGAAATTTCATCGTAGCAGCATTTTTCATGATCGAAGATACTGCAATTAGTCTCCATTGCAAAGTTGTACAGGAAATGCATTGCTTTGCACTAAGAGCTATGGAGTACAGGAATTAATATACATTGCAAAGTTGTACCGGAAATGCATTGTTTTGCATTAAGAGCTATAAGGTACAGGAATTAGTCTCAAATGCAAACTTGTACAGGAAATGCATTATTTTGCGCTAAGAGCTATGAGGTACAGGAATTAGTCTGCATGTCAAAGTTGTACAGGAAATGCATTGTTTTGCACTAACAGCTATAAGGTACAGGAATTAGTCTACATTGCAGATCTGTAAGGAAATGCATTGTTTTGAACTAAGATTTAGGAGGTACAGGAATTAGTCTGCATTGCAGACTTGTATGCAATATGCATTGTTTCGCACTAATAGTTATTGCGATTAGCTCAAATTCCCAAGCTGTACTTACTGTAAATTATTTTTTTCCGCTATGAGATACTGCCATTACTTCAAATTGCAAAGCTATATTTTTTTACTCATGGAGATATTATTGTTTGTGTAAAATATCCTCATTGCTAACTGCATTTTTTGTTATTACCTCAAATTCCAAAGCTATAACCCTATTGTCAGCTTTTTCTATGAAGACAGTGTGTACTCTATCTTTCCCTGGACTTAATAATTTTGACATGTTCATTACAGGACTATCTCAGATTCCACATAAACCTCCTTTTGTAGTTATATGATTGTTGTGCCAGGAAAATTTTTCTTTCAAATATATCGACTAGATTTCTGGTAAGTTTGTCATTTCGAAAGCATAGCACATAGTTTTATTAATGGTATCCTCAGGCCAAGCAATTTGGCCAGCTCAAAGGTCCTGCCTAAATTTTTCAAGTGTTAGTGACAGTTAGTAAGCAATACGAGAATGTTAACTTTGGACAAGAAACCTGCTAAATACAATAAGTCTATAACTTTCTCTTAAGCTAGGACAAACTCCATTACCTTAATTGCAATCTTATACCGTTGCTGCAGTTCTTATTATTTATTATTTATTATTATTTATTTTTTCTTGCATCCAGGCCTGATGAGGGCAGTTTTCTTGTTTGTCCCGGTGTCATAATCATAAAAAAAAAATCAATTAACCCTCTACCCAATAGCAGCATGATGGATACGTCACGGATCCTAGAGGGAGCAAGGTATGGAGAAGAAAACACAGAATTCCGCAATAATGATGACATTGTGGTATAAAGAATTCTATTGTCACTAAGACACCACAGTGCATACAATTTATATCTGGCACAAGACGTAAGCAGTACATTTATGCCCGAAAGTTTCAATCTCTTCATACTTAACTGCAGATGAATAAAATGTATTACAGTATTAGGACAAGTAAGGTTGTTTTCATATACATATACAGATATAAAGTTTCAGAAGCTCAACTCATGGCCATTAATGACATAAAAATCTATAACTACGTAAGAATACTAGATGACAATCAGCTAGTCACTGTTAAGAGAAATATGAGACAACCCAGCACTTGAGAACAGACAAGTTAGCATATACGTCTTGATTGAGTGACGAAGCAGAAGTAGTGGACAAGGCCTAATTAGAAAGATGATTAAAGGTTGCCGGATTTCAGTTCAGATATCCATCTGAGATGCTCCTCAGAACGTCAACCGGGGCAAGCCCCAACCCCCCACTGTGGTGCCTATCCACAGCAGTAACCTTCCCAGTAAACTGCTTAAACTCTTGGTCCTGAGCGGAAATCGATCTGTCGACCTCGCGAATGCGAGGCCAGCGCGTTACCACTGTACTAGCAAGATGATTAGCAGCCTCATTCTCAGAAATACAGCACTGGGTAGTGATCCACTGAAACACAATGTCACAACCACATTCCAGGAGGCTAACCACTACCTTAAGCAATTATAAATGAAGAACTAAAATTTTGTCCTTTGGGAATGAAGTAATCCCAATGCTGTTTTAGATATCAAGAAAAAGAACATATGATGTGGATAGATAGAAATCAAGGACCAACTGATGGGCTTCTTATATAGCATATATAATCCGGCTTCTAAAACTGAGTGATAATCCGGAAGCTTCTAGCCAGAATGATAATTTAAGGAAGGGAGAAATAGTGTCGAGCCAATGAAAGTGAAGTCAGTGATGGTAAACTTAAGACCATCAGCATATATTTTGAGAGAATCAGAAATTCTTCTATTGAATTTTAATGGTAATATGAACACGAAAATGTCAAAAGGAGGCATATAAAAGCTTGAATCTCAATATCTAAATTGATAAGGTGCAATGATAAGCCCATAAGGGTATCAAGTGAAAAAGAGGGGTAAGAGTTCATAGTGAAACAGAGGAAGCCCCCACCTAAGACAATCCCCCTGGTCTCATTAATGCTGGACATTTCTTTGAACAAGAAGCTCAAGACAAAACTAGAACCCTATTTTCACCCAGTAAAATTTTCGCTCTGATTGGATCTGAGATCTAGATATACAAAGTCTTAAAAAAGAATGGTTCATACACATGCAATGTAATCTATGAGAGAAAACTATACATTCATCAAAGAGAGGATTGGTGTAATTTGGAGTGCCAGAAATCACAAACAGTGTAGACATTTGAACATTCGCTAGCTTGGCCAATAAAGTGTTGCTAATAGAGCCATTTCTAACTCCACCATAATGTATTTCCTGTGGATAAAGGCCTTGCAAAGTGTCATTACTGTCTTCCTGTCCACACTCCAAGAGATAATGCACAGAAAATGTTGCAGAAATGAAGATGCTTTACAACCAGCTTCATGAAATGGGGGTCGCCTATTGAGAAAAATTATAATGTAAACATAGATACTGGCATGCAGGTTGTGGTGTAATGCATTAAGGACCCAGGAGCAATATATATGTTCACTACACTTGTCTTCCAAGTAAAATGCCTGGAACAATGTGTCTTATGTTTACTATTTTCATCCAAATAATCATTCCAATATTTGAGAGAATTAACAGCTGTTACCTTGTGTGTAACAGCTATAACAATAGTTTCTCATGCCATATTTAATAAAAATTCATCAGCTAAAGACAAATACTGAACCCCTTAATCATATGCACATCAACTAAAAAAAACAACTAAAGGGGGAAGGCTGAGAATGACCCCTTGTAGTGCAACTGACATGATTAAGGCAGGATCTTTGAGAGTACTTAGTAATAAAACCTGATATCTCCAATCTTATAATAAGGAATGCATCTAATGTAACACCAGGGAGAGCGCCTTTAACGAGCATTGACATATGATAAACATGGTCAGAAACATATTCAGTATCAATATGAATGACAAGGACTAATTTACCTTAATTTAGACTACATTGGATAACATGCTCCAACCCAACTAAATGATCAACCACCTGATTAGGCAAAAGAAATCATGGACCTCAAGAAGCCCATATAAACATTGGAAAACCAAGTTTTCTATTACTTTGTCTATATGGAAATAAGGGAAAGGGAATCATATGAACCAGATAATAATTCATTCCAAGTGTTTAGGAATACCAAGATGATGGCATGTTTTAGAATATGAGGTAGAAGTCCATCACTCAGGGGCACATTACTTAATTTAGGAGGAAACTGCGATGATGAGAGAACAAGTGATATCAAAGTTCATAAAACACCTTACCCCTGGATAGGATATATAATAATTTCTGCAATTCATTAGATGTAAAAGATTCGCCCACTGAGTCATCAAGTGCAACAGGAACCTGTTGCCTTAGCACTCCCTCACGTCGATCTAAAACCTCCCCATAAAAAGTAGACATGAGGTTGGTCATCTGTAAAAGAGAGAGCAAATGACCATTATCTTTATAAAAAGGAGATGAAACATGTGAAACTTTCAGGTAAAGTCTCTGGAGGGCCTCCAAATTAGAGAAAAGAAGGACTGGGCTGATACCTGACAGTAATTAGAAATCCAGGAAGCATGGTTTGCAGAATGCACTATCTTCTAATAATTAGCAACTGATCTCTTGCATGCAGAGTATTGCAGCAGTGATGATGATGATATAGTTTTACATCACTGCCGACATTTTCTATTAAGAGCTAGGGACGGTGCCTTTTTTATGAAGGACTTTGTTTTGGCAAGTGTTACTGCTACCCTGAGTGAATGTCCTTCATAGCCTCGAAATGTGGTAAGTCTCAAACCGACGTCCTGATGTATCAAAGGCGCGTGCATCACCAACCTGGCCATGGTGGCCACTAAAGCTTTGCATCATTACAATGCCAATATATTCAATTTTTAGCACATCTACTCTCAGCCCATGCAAAGGATCAATGCGTATTCCAATAAGCAGTACAATGCTAAGGGTAATATACTCTGAGTGTACTTTAGAACGTAAAAGATGCCTTTTGATTCAAGATGCTGAACACTATTATGAGAAATTCTTCCAAGGCAGTCTCCAGTATCTAAAATAACCCTTACTCTTGAAACTAAGCAGACCAGAGTGAGTCTTCGAGGACCCACCCACCATGCAAATTGACCATCATATAAATTGGAATTTTAGGGAAGTAGGAAAGTGGTCACTTCTAACAAGTTCCAGCATAGTTAAGATTGTACAGTGCCAGAGTAGAGTGTTGCCTGCCCTAAACATAACTTGGGTAAATGACCTACCAAAGTGGACATCAACACTGGTAGAGAGGTTGCTTGGGGCCACGAGGAAAGGTGGAGAAAATAAGCCATTTAGTTAAAAAAGTATTCCAACAGTATTTGATGTCCCAGGATCCCTAGTCCTATGATAAGCATTAAAGTCTCCACACAAAATGAAGTGGTTATCAAACCAAACGGAGTAGTGATCCAAATCCTCTGATTCGTAAGAACCGCTAGGATTACAAAACAGATGGATATGGATTGGACTCCAAAGAAGAGAAGCAATAACCCTTAGGTATTCCAATTTGCTCTTATAAAAGGTTGGGAAACCGTAGGTGCTGACTCATTTACGGGCCCACCATGATCCATCCACCCCTTGGTGGGTATCATCAACGAATGAGCCTTAGGTGCTGAACAGAAACATGCAGCCAAATTAAGTTCTTTATTTTTTGCGATTTCATCCATCTTATATCCGATTATTTAGTGTTGTTTAAGTAAGTCTTGGAATTTTTTAGGGTATTTTTGCGTTTACATACAAACTGTCGCTGATTAGAACTTTTAGAGTCATCAGATTTCTATTTAGTCTCATTATATCTCAGGGCGTTAAATGCTAATTGTGTTAACAGTTTAAGAAAAGATTTATGTCCAAGTGAGTAAGTAATGAAGCCGAGTTACTAACATGGGAGTTTTTCCGGTGAACGCAAATAGGTATATACATTCAAGATAACTTCACACACAGATCAGTTTTGGTGACTTGAAATTTTGATTCTTCAATTCAGAAAAAAAATGATTGTCTACAAAGGGTTTGTGTTAATGTTTCTTTCATTTAAATATCCTAGCTGAAAATACTACTTCCTAAGGTACGTTTTGCTCAGTGCGATTATCGCTCAACGATGATCGTTCATGGCTCAACGATGATCGTCAAACGATGGTCTGGAGTACTAACTCTTTGTTTATGAATGGGGCTGTTTTGCTTCCAGCGACTGCCGAAGCAAAACAGCCCCATTCAAAAACAAAGAATGAGTGCTCTAGACAATCGTTTGAAGATCATCGTTGAGCCATGAACGATCATCGTTGAGCGATAATCGCACCGAGCAAAATGTACCTTCGATCACGTACTTTCTTTCCGTCTGTTTGCATACCTGAATGAAGAAACATAAACAGTCATCATTGTAGAGTTATATTGCTAGAGTTTTTGCATCATTACTCTCAAGAATATTCAAATATCAAATATCCTTGACGTTCTCATATCAGTCTCTTTGGCTATATGATGTAAAACTTTATTCTTTGTCGGAGGACTTAATTACCTTACACCTGCACTGTGATGTTTTCTGTATTAAATATGTGCTATGCTCATGTCATTACAGAGTAATAATTGTACGTACGTGGAATCAACGATTAAAATAATCATTGTTTGTTTTCTCACCAGCTGTGATATACATTACCTCTCTCGACATTTCCTTCATACACATAGTCATCTTCCATCCATCGTTTCGTCGATTCTTTTGAGTGACAGCTTTGTTCATGGGGTTCTTCGTCGTAGAATTCCTGTATGCAAATGATCAAATTTAGTCTTCCCATTTATCTCCAAGCTCTGGAACTCACTTAATTCTTCAATCTTTCCTAAGTCTTATGATTTATCTCCCCCCAAAAAAATTAGTCTTTCCCTTTATCTCCAAGCTCTGGAACTCACTTAATTCTTCAATCCTTCCTAAGTCTTATGATTTATCTCCACTCAAATAATTAGTCTTTCCATTTATCTCCAAGCTCTGGAACTAATTTAATTATTCAATCTTTCCTAAGTCTTATGATTTATCTCCCCTCAAAAAAATTAGTCTCTCCATTTATCTCCACCTTCTGGAACTCACTTAATTCTTCAATCCTTCCTAAGTCTTATGATTTATCTCCCCCCAAAAAATTAGTCTTTCCACATATCTCCAAGCTCTTGAACTCACATAATTCTTCAATCTCTCCTAAGTCTTATGATTTATCTCCCTTAAAAAAAAAAAAATTCTATTGGCATCTAAGGCCCTAATCCTGCCATATCTCTAGGTCTTCAATACTTCGACTATTCTTTCAGCCTGTCCTTTTCGTATTGTGTATCATTCTCTTATCTCTGCCTTGTACTTAAAATTCTACGTTTCCTCCGTCACAATCTATTCTTGGTGTCCTGGCTTGATTATGGGGAGTTTTCTTGTCAGCCATGGTGTCACACTCATTGAAAAAAGGCAATAGAAGAAAATATGGAGAACTGATATATAATGGCATTTGAAAAGAGGTCTTCTTCGTATTACTTACTGTTATTTTAGCCTTCTGGCAAAAAGATCTCAACTAACTTAGTTTAACTCGATCCGTTGAATGTACTGTTTGTCGGAGCAATATCTTTTGTCAGAAAAGTATTTACAAAACATATTTTATTGTTGATATCAAACTGACACTGGCTTAATATCTGCTAAGTCTGCTTTTACGATGATATTATTACAGCAATGGCAG
>JAXCGZ010015343.1:55000-62500 GCA_037179515.1 Halocaridina rubra | reverse complement strand
GAATGAATTTACAGACTCTGGTAGGTCATTTACATATACAAGGAACAAAAGTGGCCCTAAAACTGAACCCTGTGGAACTCCACTACTAACTCTTCTCCATTCAGACACTGAGTGTCTTACTCTAACCCTCTGTTCCCTTCCTTCTAAGTAAGTTTTTATCCATTCCAAAACATTTCCACCTATTCTAGCCATTGATTGCTTGCAGCTTCCTAATAAGTCTCCCATGTGGAACAGTGTCAAACGCTTTCTGGAAGTCTAGGAATATGCAATCTGCCCAGCCCTCTCTTTCCTGTAAGATTTGGCTTACCTCATCATAGAATTCTAATAAGTTTGTTACTGTTGATCTACCTTCTCTGAAGCCATGTTGCCTCACTGACAAAAAGTTGAAGAATTCCAAGTGAAGAGAGATATGTTTCCTTAGTAGTTTCTCCATAACTTTGCAAACTATGCTGGTCAAGGAAACTGGTCTATAGTTCAGAGCCGTATCCCTCCTTCCCTTTTTGAAGATAGGTATCACATTTGCTTGTTTCCAGCATCTTGGAATCTCCCCCGACTCCAGTGACTCCTTAAATATGATACTTAGTGCCACTGATATTGTGTTTGCGCATTTTTTAAGCACATGAGGGGATATGTCATCAGGACCTGTAGCTTTATGAACATCTAAATCCATCAGCGCTTTGCATACCTCTGTGGCTGTAAGGTTGATGTTCTCTAATACCGGCCCTTGAGCTTCTATCACTGCAATCTGAGGGGGTGGGGTATTTTCTACTGTAAATACTGACTGAAACTCCTTGTTCAATTCTTTGCAGATCTCTTCATCCGTCTCAGTGATGCTTCCATCTGCTCTCTTTAGCCTTAAAACCTGTTCTTTTACCTTCAGTTTTCCTCTGATAAAGCTGTGGAAAAGCTTGGGATTTTCTTTAGCCTTCCTGGTGATGTCCCTCTCATAGTCTCTCTCTGCCTCTCTCCTTTTACTTAGGTAGTCATTTCTTGCTCTTTTGTAGGTTTGCCAGGCATTTATGTTTTTTCTCCTCCTATACCTTTTCCAGCATTTGTCTCTCCACTCCTTAGCTCTTTTACACCCATTATCGAACCATTTCTCTCTGGCATGAATTACACCTACTTTGGTGACAGGTATGCAGCAATCTACTATCTTCCCATATTTCTCACAAAAGATGTCATACATTTCTTGTACAGATTTGTTGTAAAATAAGGTTCTCCAGTGTGTGTGTGTGTGTGTGTGCGTGTGTATATATATGATCAAATAAACACATTATGATATATTAGAGAACATGAGAAATATTTAGCCTCTGGCCGGGATTTGAGCCTAGGACAAATCATCATTTAGTGGCGCCTTGGCACAATGATGATGTGGCCTTGGTTCGAATCCAGGACAAAAGCAAAGCATGTTTCATATATATATATATATATATATATATATATATATATATATATATATATATATATATATATATATATATATATATATATATATATATATATATATATATATATATATAATAACACTGAACTGTTTACATACAGTCTAAAATGGAAGGAAATGCCCATTAAATAAAACAACGAATATATATATATATATATATATATATATATATATATATATATATATATATATATATATATATATATATATATATATATATATATATATATATATATATATATATATATATATATATATATATATATATATATATATATATAAAGTACTTATTAATTTCGTGACCTTGAGAAGGTGACCAGTTCAGGTCACGAAATTAATAAGTACTTTATATATATATATATATATATATATATATATATATATATATATATATATATATATATATATATATATATATATATATATATATATATATATATATATATATATATATATATATATTCGTTGTTTTATTTAATGGGCTTTATATATATATATATATATATATATATATATATATATATATATATATATATATATATATATATATATATATATATATATATATATATATATATATATATATATATATATATATATATATATATATATATATATATATATATATATATATATATATATATATATATATATATATATATATATATATATATATATATATATTATATATATATATATATATATATATATATATATATATATATATATTGTATATATATATATATATATATATATATATATATATATATATATATATATATATATATATATATATATATACTGCCCTTGCATAATATTATTGTAGTACTTTATGTACTATGAAATGTAAAAATTTCAACTTACTGTATGATTTCCAGGAAAGCTTCGTGTAAACTAATTCAGCTGGATTTCTTTTGTTGTTCTCCTCAGGGTCTCTCGGGGTCTGTGAGAACATATCTGGAAATCGATGCCTGTGATCTAAATATCTACTTTTCTCATAATCATCATTATTACTATCATTATCATCATCATCATTAAATTCTTGCTTGGAGCAGCCATTGTTGATATTTTTCCAACTCTGCTTTTTTATTTTTTCACTTTTTTGGAGCTTTCCTATTAATGCTTTCTCTGTTGGTATCTTTTCATCGTCACCATCAGCACGTTTTACAATGAAGGCTTTTTCTTCTTCCTTTTTTGATGAGGATGATGAGAACTGTCGTGGTAGACTATCAATAGGCTTATTATACTCTCTATCTTCAGAATGTTGTCCTTTTTTTCCTTCTTTATCTATTGCTGGTGTTTGTTTTGATGTAAACTTTTCATTCTTGACGTGAATTTTTCTCTCTGTCTCTGTATTTCCACATTTCTTGTCGTACACTGTTCTAGGACCTTGCTCAAACACTGTTCTAGGACCTTGCTCAACTTCTCCAAAACTTAACTGGGTCATTTTATCAACATTACCTTTTCCATTTGTGGATAAGATTTCGAGTGATGACTCCTCTTCTGTCTCTGGATACGTTAAGTCATCTAGATCTGCATTCGAATAAGAATTATAATTTGTGTCGTCACGAATACCTAAATCGTGCTTCGGCGACAATAAATCTTCTCTTCTCGGAAACACTTGGGGCGTTGTTGCTCCATTGGTAGGATTTTGTTCCGAGGTATCTTTTGGTTTCTCCTCGTAAGCAACATATTTCATACTTTCTTGACATGATATGCCGTGAGCTGGCTTGCCTTTGCTTCCAAGGCCGTTTCCTCTGTCAGCTAAATTTTCAAGAGACTTGATTAGGATATTTCTATGCCTCTTTTCATCAACTTTCATGATTTTATCTTTTATCTGGTGATCTTCGCGAGAATCAGACAATTTTTCTAAATATGACTCCTTTTGTCTAATTCCTTGTAAATCTTTTACTTGGTGATCTTGGTGAGAATCAGACAATTTCTCTAAATTTAATTCGTTTTGTTTAATTCCTTGTAAATCATATATATTTGCATTATCTTCATGACTTGAATTGATATCTACATCTCTTCCTTTTTCTTTGGCTCTATTGAAGTTTCTCTCTGCTATTGTTTTTTTATCCGTCACTGTATTCAGTCTTGGATCAGGACCAGTGGTGCATCTTTTGTGCTTCTGAATTTCGTTCTTAGATGGAATAGATGTAATAGGAAAATATTCAGAAGTTCCAAGACATATTCCTCTTAGACGTGCATAATGAGGTGACAAACTTGCTTTTTTGTCTTTGTCCACGACTGAGATTAATTTACTTTCAGACATTTCTGCTCCAGTAACCTCATGATTCTTCTGAAGAACTATTTCACGTTCTTTTTTATTTTTTTTCAAGCTTGGATTTGTATTGTCTTTGGTAATCAAACTTGCCTGACTCTCATTATGTTTATATTCTATTTTAAGTTTTTCAAAATTATTTTCCAAAGTTAAATATTTATCAGCAGCTGCACCATGTTTTCTGTTGTTTGTTTCTTTGTCCTCAGAATAAAGAGAAGGCTTTGAAGTGCTTCCACTGTCTGGAGAATAATCCCTCTCTTTTTGATTGTCCATAATCGACGCCGTGCTTTTAGGTAGAGCTTCGTTTGGAGTAAGGCCCGCTACTTCTTCAGATAGTGATGCA
Source organism: Halocaridina rubra (assembly GCA_037179515.1). NCBI lineage: Eukaryota > Metazoa > Arthropoda > Malacostraca > Decapoda > Atyidae > Halocaridina > Halocaridina rubra. The sequence goes on along the minus strand of JAXCGZ010015343.1, from coordinate 58,429 downwards.
GTACATGATTTCTTGTCTGTATTTGCATCGTCTATTTTATCAATATCCATTAGTCTGTCTCCATCATATTTCTTTGGAGGATTGGCTTGACCCTCATGACTGCAGTCTCTTTCTCCGTTTTGCATAGCAGACACTACATCACGACCAATTACAGGCGGACTCACATTTCTATTATGGAAATCCTCCATTGAAATGCTGTTCCTAGGCTGTAACCTCCAATCTTTCACCTATAATAGCACCAGTGCCAGTCTCATCCTAAATATATTTAATGTTTTCTTTACAACCAGTTCTCCAAACAGGATGAAGGTTCCTTGAACTTCTAGAAAGGAAACAGGTGATCATTATTTTTGTATTCATTGTTCTGCTGTTACAAACTTTACATTGCAAAACCTTAAATTGCATCTTTCAGTCATTTCCATTTATGAGGAAAGCAAAATAATTTTAAAATAGAGAAATATTTTGAATATGCAAGAAGTTTTGAATGACTCTGTAATTAGCATAGGTATGTTAATGATAAACTGATCTAATTATAATAGAGAGAAAAAAAAATATCTCCCAGTTGGTATTTAACTATTCATTGTTACGAGACTTGACTTCTCAGCATGAGAAGTGATATACTGTTAAAAGAGTGTGATTTCTCAATTTTTATATGTGCGTGTAATTACCTAATTGCGTATACGGGAAGGAGCCCCAAGCTCGTTACTTCCCGTCTCCTAATCGGATCCATTTTGTACTTAGTGATACTTATCATACTTGTCCTTAAAACTATGGATTGTGTGAGTGTATAATTATCTGATTGTTATTACTTGATTGTGCTCATAGGAAATGTGTGTGTGTGTGTGTGTGTGTGTGTGTGTGTGTGTGTGTGTGTGTGTGTGTGTGTGTGTGATTACCTAATTGTGATTACCTAATTGTGTTTACGGGAAAGAGCCCAAAGCTCGTATCTTCCCGTCTCCTGATCGGTTCCATTTTTAGACTTAGTGATACTTATCATACCTGTCCTTAAAACTATGGATTGAGGTAGCATTAACTACCTCCTCGCTTAGCGAATTCCAATTATCAACTACTCTTACACTGAAAAAGTATTTCCTTACATCCTGCAAACAAGTTTTCTTCCGAAGCTTCAAACTATGACCTCTAGTTCTAGAGCCAGCCATATCGAAATATCGATCCCTATCCACTCTATCATAACCATGAAGGAATTTAAAGACTGTCACCATATCCCCCCTTACTCTTCTAGCTTCGAGTGATGGCAAGTCTAATTCCCTCAGCCTCTCATCATAACCGAGATTGCGTATTTCTGGCACCAGTTTCGTGGCATGTCTTTGAACTTTTTCAAGCTTAGCTATGTGCTTTTTCAAGTGCGGATTCCAAAAGGGGGCTGCATATTCGAGTTTTGGCCTCACATAGGTTACATAAATATTTCTGAACATTTCCTTGTCCATGTGCCTGAAGGCTACCCTTACATTTGATAAGAATGCATGTGTGTGTGTGTGTGTGTGTGTGTGTGTGTGTGTGTGTGTGTGTGTGTGTGTGTGTGTGTGTGTGTGTGTGTGTGTGTGTGTGTGTGTGTGTAAAGATTGTGATTTCTCTATATAGTGCAAAACAAAGAAAAGCGCCTGTGATATAAAAATCTACGTGCGATGATTACCAAAATGAAAGTAAAAATAAAAATGATAATTCAACTACAACAGTAAAATTAATAAACGAATAAAAAATATTGAATTTTGACTAAAAATAGACCGATAAAATACTCAAAAGTAACATACAACTTGTTAGACGAAAACTAAGAAAAATAATCTGTTTGAAAAATAAAATCTATTGATTTTTTTTTTTTTATGATTGTGACACCAGGATGGGTCAAAAAAATAAAATAAAATAAAACAGTCCCCATCGAGCCTGGGCACGAAGAATACATTAGGTAAAACGTAACAGAGATGGAAAGTGTAATGACTTGTCAGAAGTGAAGGGATAATAAGAGGTGTGTAATGAATATCCAAGAATATTCAGTGTTGATGTAGGTATAAAAATGACCGTAACTGAAGAAGGACTTAACATCGAACTGTCCTGGACAGTCCTATTCAAGTTTAAAAATCCTTCAACTGTAGTATCGCAACGGGCGGCTGCTGCCATGGGCTAGCATAATGCCAGAATTCTTCATTAATTTCTAACCAACTACAAATTCTGTACTTTTTAGGTAATCAATTGATATATAAAGTATTCACCTATCTTATCCTGAAGGTTTTTTGGACTTGATAGGACCGTCCAGGACAGCTCAGTGTTAGGTCTTAATCAGTTACGGTTCTTCCTCTATACCTACATCAACACCGAATATTTTTGCATATCTCTATCATCCATTCATATCTAACAAGTCACAACACTCCGCATCTCTGTTTCTCTTTGATTTATGTTCTTATCATCCTCAGGCTGGGCAGATTGCATATTCCTAGACTTCCAGAAAGCGTTTGACACTGTTCCACATGGGAGACTTATTAGGAAGCTGCAATCAATGGCTAGAATAGGTGGAAATGTCTTGAAATGGATAAAAACTTACTTAGAAGGAAGGAAACAGAGGGTTAGAGAAAGACACTCAGTGTCTGAATGGAGAAGAGTTAGTAGTGGAGTTCCACAGGGTTCAGTTTTAGGGCCACATTTGTTCCTTGCATATGTAAATGACCTACCAGAGTCTGTAAATTCATTCATGAATATGTTTGAAGATGATGCAAAGATTGTGAAGAAAGTAAGAAATGAGAACAATGGTAGAGAACTTCAGGAAGATCTAAATAGTCTGCACGAGTGGTCAGAAAAGTGGCTAATGAAATTCAATACTACAAAATGTAAGGTAATGAGAATGGGTACAAGTGCAAGAAGGCCCAAGCTTGACTACTAGGTGGCTGGAGTACAACTTCAAGAGACAGAAAATGAGAGAGATCTAGAAGTAAACATACTGGCAGATTTGTCTCCAGAATTTCATATAAATGGCATAGTAAGGGCAGCATATGCATTCTTATCAAATGTAAGGGTAGCCTTTAGGCACATGGACAAGGAAATGTTCAGAAATATTTTTGTAACCTATGTGAGGCCAAAACTCGAATATGCAGCCCCCTTTTGGAATCCACACTTGAAAAAGAACAGAGCTAAGCTTGAAAAAGTTCACAGACCTGCCACGAAACTGGTGCCAGAAATACGTAATATCAGTTATGATGAGAGGTTGAGGGAATTAGACTTACCATCACTCGAAGCTAGAAGATTGGGGGGGGATATGGTGACAGTCTTTAAATTCCTTCATGGTTATGATAGAGTGGATAGAGATCGATATTTTGATATGGCTGGCTCTAGAACTAGAGGTCATAGTTTGAAGCTTCGTAAAAAACTTCTTTGCAGGATGTAAGGAAATACTTTTTTAGTGTAACATTAGTTGATAACTGG
>JAXCGZ010015343.1:10000-50000 GCA_037179515.1 Halocaridina rubra | reverse complement strand
TACCTGTTCACAACGCGATATGCAATCATGTTCTCCACGTGATATGCGAGAGGGTGATTATTTTCTTGTGAAAATAAGCTACTACTTTTACAAATTTTAAATATCTTTGGCATGTCTTTTTTTTTCTTTTTTATATATTTAAAGTACTTTTTCTGTTGGCCTGCAGGACCTTGACAATGCAGAAAAAGTAAAATAAATTTCAAAGACAAAATGTCAAATATTTGTAAAGAGAAATTTCTTGTCAGCCTATCCACAAGTAAAGTTTCACAGATTAGGTTTGGTTAGGTTAAGTTAGTTTAGGTTAGACTTATTTCCTATGGCATTTTCGTGGGTTTTTTACCTGTGACTTTTTGCTGGGAGTTTTTTCTATGAATTTTTACCTGTGACTTTATTACCTGGATTCCTTTCCGATACCTGAGTCAATAAGGACACTTACCTCTTACTAACACACTTATCTTCCAAGCATAAGTACCACTTGGATAACTTTTTCTTTTTTGAGTGTGACATCAGGACGGGCAAAAAAAAATTGCCCTCATCGAGCCCGGACACCAAGAAAAATATAAAGAAAAGTTAAGAGAAACGGAGATTGTGAATGTTGTGACTTGTCAGATGGAAAGGGACAGTAAGTGATGAGTAGCGAATAGGCCAGAATATTCAATATAGTTGTAGGCATAGGAAAATATGGGTTAAGTGGGGTTGCCACTGACGCCAACAATGCGACTTTTAAAATATATTTCATTACTCTGTGTGATCGGTATTACGTCACGGACTCCCTTTCTGCTAAGGCTAGAACGGTACCTTCCTATAAAGGACTTTGGTTTAGGCAAGTGTGACCGTTACTCTGAGTGAATGCAATTTCTAACCTCAGACTCTGGCAGGTCGCGAAACCTCGGCCTCACGAATCAAAGTCACGAACGTTTCCACCATTTAATCAAGATGGCTAAGAATATTACTCTGTTTCTTTGAACTGATACAATTGTCATTTCCATCATAAGATAAATTTTAACTAAAATTATAATTAATTTTCTAGTCAGTCTTCCAGGTATTATTGATAGGACAGCTAGTCATATCTGAAAAAAAAAGATAAATGTTTATATACAAATGCGTGCAGGTATGCATTATAAACCTACATACACAAGCACACACATATAAGGGTAGCCTTCAGGCACATGGACAAGGAAATGTTCAGAAATATTTATGTAACCTATGTGAGGCCAAAACTCGAATATGCAGCCCCCTTTTGGAATCCGCACTTGAAAAAGCACATAGCTAAGCTTGAAAAAGTTCAAAGACATGCCACGAAACTGGTGCCAGAAATACGCAATCTCGGTTATGATGAGAGGCTGAGGGAATTAGACTTGCCATCACTCGAAGCTAGAAGAGTAAGGGGGGATATGGTGACAGTCTTTAAATTCCTTCATGGTTATGATAGAGTGGATAGGGATCGATATTTTGATATGGCTGGCTCTAGAACTAGAGGTCATAGTTTGAAGCTTCGTAAGAAAACTTGTTTGCAGGATGTAAGGAAATACTTTTTCAGTGTAAGAGTAGTTGATAATTGGAATTCGCTAAGCGAGGAGGTAGTTAATGCTATCTCAATCCATAGTTTTAAGGACAGGTACGATAAGTATCACTAAGTCTAAAAATGGAACCGATGAGGAGACGGGAAGATACGAGCTTTGGGCTCTTTCCCGTAAACACAATTAGGTAATCACAATTAGGTAATCACATACACATACAAAGGATAAATACTTGACCACATGCGAGCACAGATTTAAATTCTGATGCTCTGGTAAGATCTTGGTTAAAAACTGACTGACCTTTTTCTTCTGAAATGATCGGTTTAGCCGTTAAAAAGAAAATATAACAGATACAAGTGTTTGTCTCATCGGCTGCATATTCGAGTTTTCCTTCTTGAATATGTTTGCAGGCGATGCAAAGACTGTGAAGAAAATAAGAGACGACAACAATGGAGGAGAACTTCAGGAAGACCTAAATAGTCTGCATGAGTGGTCAGAAAAGTGTCTAATGAATCTCACTACTTCAAAATGTAAGGTAATGAGAAGTCCCAAGCTTAAATACTCAATATCAGGTGCAGAACTTCACGAGACGTAGGATAAAAGAGTTCTAGGAATAAGCATATTGGCAAATTTGTTTCCGGAAATTCAAATAAATGGCATAGTGAGAACAACATAGGCTTTCTTAGCAAATGTAAGGGTAGCCTTCATACACCTGGACAAGGAAATATTCAGAAATATTTATGTAATTTATGTGAGCCAAAGCTCTAATACACAGCCCACTTTTTGGAATTCATACTTGAAAAAGCATATAAATATGCTGGAAAAAGTTCAAAGACATGCCACGAAACTGGTGTCGGAAAACCGCAATTTCAATTATGAGGAGAGACATAGAGAAAAAGACTTACCATCACTCGAAGCTAGAAAAATGAGGCGGGATATGGTGGTTGCTTTTAAATTACTTCATGGTTATGAAAGAGTGGATAGAGATCGATATTTTGATACGGCTGGCACTAGAACTAGAGCTCATAGTTTGAAGCTTCGTAAGAAAACTTCTTTGCAGGATGTAAGGAAGTACTTTTCCAGTGTAAGAGTAGTTGATAAATGGAATTCGCTGAGCGAGGAGGAGGTTGATGTTTTTAAGGACAAGTATGATGAATATCACTAAGTACAAAATGGAACCGACCAGGAGACGGGAAGTTACAAGCTCATTCCCGTAAGCAAAATTGGGTAATTACAATTAGGTAATTACATACCACGGGGGGAATTAAAACACGTGCAATCAGTATCTCTCAAATTTGTCCATGTGTTTTTTAGTAAACCAGGTCTAAAGTAAAAAACTTAAGCCAAATTTGCCTGAATAGAGATTCTGCAGAGTTTTGTGAGTAAAAAAAATATATTTGTAGTAAGCGAGACTGTTCTAAAATATTAAAGGGAAACTCTGAAAATACTTTTGAGAGGGGAAGAAGAATCTGTCCTGCCTGTCTTGAAGGAAGTTTAGAAGAGCTGCCAGAGAAGAAGCCATCACATTACCTAAATTTTTGTGTAAATTGGGGAGAGCTCTTAATGCCATATTACCTGATCCTGTTGTCCCATATCTTGTGAAAATCAATATCCTTCCCATATAGATTAACTTGATAGTCAATTTGTTATACTAAATGATTGAATAAATAAATGTATATGAATAATACACCTATCAACAGTGTTGCGTAAGTAGCAAAGAAGCACAGTTGTCTTTTTTTTTCTTTTTGCTCTGTTTTCTTGTATTATTTTTTTTTCATAAACTGAGTTAGATTTAAAGTCTGATCCTTAGATAGTATGCCTTGGGGAAAAAGGGATTAATATTTTTTTTTTCTGAAATGATCGGTCAAGCAATTAAGAAGAAAATAATGCAGAAACAGGTGGGTGTCTCCTTGGTTGCTTATTCGAGTTTTGCTTCATGTGGGCTTTTGGTTTGTATTTTTTTCTTCTCTAATTACCAAAGTCATATCTTAAGTTATATGTATTACCAGAAAATATATGAACAAAGTAGCTAATTTAGTGTGAAGGGAAATGGAAACTTTTTTCTTTTTTTTCTTTTTATCTCTATTCGATAAAAGGCAAATATCAAAATAAAAACATCTCTGTCTCTAGCCACCCCATACAATGATCAGGGGGGAGTAGTGGAGGATCTCAGTGGGTTGTAGAAAGGGGACTAGCTCTTAGGAGCTTGAAACAAAAAATCAGGGACCTTGAGACCCTTGGAATAATCCTGGATGATAAAATTCGGAATATGGATAGAGAAATGAAAGAGAATGAAACACTTAGATATGTAATGAGAATTTTTGTAAGAAGCTAAAAAGGCACAATGGCAAAAGAGAAAAGAACTTTTAAAATGAATAAAGAAGCGGGAAGGAGAAAGAAGTGAACTAGAAATCAGACATTCTAATCAAGAAGATAACAACAAACAGCTGAGTTACAACCAGAATGCAATTAAATATTAGTTCACTGCTCTCGATGAAAGAGACGAGATTCCAGCTCTGAATGTCCATATAAAGGAAAGCATTGCACAGTTTAGAAAAGAGTTTCAGGAGCTGAATACGGAACATGCGGCCATGAAAACTTCCTTTGCAGATGCAGTAAAGGAAAATGTGGCAGTAAAGAGGCGAGGGAGTGGCACTTGAAAATGTACATAAGGTTGACTATTAAAGAAACAGTAGTAGAAAAAAATGAGAAATGTTTTGATGGTAAAGGTTATTTCTATAATTAAACAGGCACTTGATAAAGAGAAGGCAGTGGTAATCTCAGGCATAAGTGAATCCCAGGAGTTAACATGGCAGGGGAAACTTGAACATATAGAGCTAGGGTTTTAGACCTGATAAGGAAGCTTGAAGTAGTATGTGGTCCAGATCACATTGTAAATATTCATCAAATTAGTTAATATTCTAGGGAGGGAAAGGCAAGACTAATGAAAGTAACCTTTGTGGGAGGGGACACATGTGGATATATTGATGAGAAAAAATCTAAAACACCTTCTTGAATTCAGAACAGTGTTCAATAGATCATACAGAACACAGGAAGAGATGGGAGGGATCAAAACTTGTTGCAAGAAGCTAGAAAATTAATTGAAGAAAGAAATGAAGAAGAGAAGAAATTGTTTTTGTTTCAGAGTTCTTCCAGATGATGATAGAAGATCAGGGGATGCAGCCTCATTAAGATTGCTGTACACAAATGCTAATAGGGAAGCTGGTAATATAGTAGAATTAAAGGATAGAATTCCCAACAGTAAGGCAGATATAATAGTGGTTACAGAGACTAAGTTAATTGAGTACATAAACAGTGTCACAGTTTTTCATAAGAGCTTCAGAATATTTAGGATTGAAAGATCTGAAAGGACTAAAGGGGGAATAGCATTGCTCATAAGTGAAAGTTTTCAGGTTGAAGAAATAAATTTTGCTATAGAAAGTGAGTTCAAGGAAATTCTTGTTGTTCACATAAATACCTGATCAGAGAGAATTATGATAATGGCTGTATATAACCCATCAAGGAACCAACATAGGTTAGACATTTATGAGAAAAGTCATACAGGTATTACCGAAGTCATAAACTCAGTTGTTGACATTGCACAGGAGAGAAAATGTGGGATTTTTATTTTGGGAAACTTTAATCATAGACAGATAGATTGGATAAACCTTGACCTGCACAGCTCAGAGGACTCATTCAGGGCAAGATTCCTAGATTGTGTACGAGGGAATTTCCTACAACATGTACTGGAACTAACAAGGGTCGGGAATGGGGATGAGCCATTGCTGCTTGATCTAGTATTCATAGATAATGTCTTGGATATTGAAAAAATTGATTACGAACCACCAATTGGACAGAGTGACCACTGTGTGTTATTGATGTAGTATATCAATGAATATGTTCTGCCTGAAAGTAGAGTCGCTGAGAAGGACACAAAGAGGAACTCTATGAAAGGAGATTATATAAAAATTAATAAGCTTTTTGCAGTTATTGACTGGAGAACCTTATCTAAAAACAAATCTAAACAAGAAATGTACGACATCTTTTGTGAGGAATATGGGAAGATAGTAATTTGTTGCATACCATCCACCAAACTAGGATTTATTATGCCAGAGAGACGTGGTTCAATAATGAGTGTAAGAGAGCTAAGGAGTTGAGAGAGAAATGTTGGAAAAGGTATAGGAGGAAAAGTATAATTGCATGAAGGGATAGTACCAGGAAGGCTAAACAAAATCTCAAGCTTTTTGACAGCTTTATCAAAGGAAAACTGAAGGTAAAAAGAACAGGTTTTAAGCTAAAGAGAGTGGAAAGAATCATCACTGAGACAGAAGAAGATATCTGCAAAGAATGGAACATGGAGTTTCAGTCAGTTTGTACAGTAGAAAAGACCCCACCCCCTCAGATTGCAGAGATGGGAGCTCTTGGGCCGGTATTAGAGAACATCAACTTTTCAACCAGACAGGTATGCAAAGCGCTGATGAAGTTAGATGCCCATAATGCTACATGTCTGATAATATATTCCCTTATGTATTTAACAAATGTGCCAAATTAATATCAGTGGCACTATATATCATATTTGAAAAGTTGGCGGAATCTGGAGAGATTCCAAGATGTTGGGAACAAACAGATGTGGTACCTATCTTCAAAAAGGGAAGGAGGGATACAGCTCTAAACTATAGGCCTGTTTCCTTGACAAGCATAGTTTGCAAATTTATGGAGAAACTACTAAGAAAAAGGCATGTCTCCTCATTTGAAATCCTTCAACTTTTTGTTAGTGTGACTTCATGGCTTCAGTGAATAATAATAATAATGATAATAATAATAATAATAATAATAATAATAATAATAATAATAATAATAATAATAATAATAATAATAATAATAATAATAATAATGATAATGATAATAATAATAATAATAATAATAATAATAATAATAATAATAATAATAATAATAATAATAATAATAATAATAATAATAATAATAATAATAATAATAATAATAATAATAATAATAATAATAATAATAATAATAATAAGCCTTTATTTCCATTTTATAATGGGTGTTCTGTTACTAATCTAGGAGTACACTTATAAGTAAAGTTCAAGGTATAGGTTGCCAGGTTTCAGTTCCGATATCCATCCTCAGAACGTCAGTCGGGACAAACCCCAACCCCCACTGTGGTGCCCAGCCACAGCAGTAACCTGCCAGTAAACAGCTTAAACTCTCGGTCTTGGACGGAAACCGATCTCTCGACCTCGTGAATGCGAAGCCAGCGTGTTACCACTGTACTAGCCAGAGAAGGTAGATCAACAGAAACAAACATATTAGAATTTTATGATGAGGTAAGTCGGATCTTACAAGAAATAGAGGGCTGGGCGGATTGCATATTCCTAGACTTCCAGAAGGCAATTGATACATTCCCACACGGGAGACTTATTAAGATGCTGTAAGTAATGGCAAGAATAGGTGGAAATGTCTTGGAATGGATAAAAACTTACTTGGAAGGACGGGAACAGAGAGTTGGAGTAAGATACTATGTGTTTGAATGGAGAAGGGTTAATAGTGGGGTTCCACAGGCTTCAGATTTAGGGCCACTTTTGTTCCTTGTATATGTAAATGACCTACAAGAGTCTGTAAATTCAGTCATGAATTGTTTGCATATGATTCAAAGATTATGAAGCAAGTGAGAGACGAGAACAATGATAAAGAACTTCAAGAAGATTTAAATAATCTGCACGAGTGGCCAGAAGAGTGGCTAATGAAATTCAATACTCCTAAGTGTAAGATAATGAGAATGGGTACAAGTACGAGAAGGCCCAAGCTTGAATACTCAGTAGCAGGAGCAGAACTTCAAGAGACAGAGAATGAGAGGGATCTACGAGTGAGCTTACTGGCAGATTTGTCTCCAGAAATGCATATAAATGGCATAATAAGGGCAGGATATGCTTCCTTAGCAAACGTAAGGGTAGCCTTCAGGCACATGGACAAGGAAATGGTCATAAATATTTATGCAGCCTATGTGAGGCCAAAGTTTGAATATGCAGCCCGCTTTTGGAATCCACACTTTAAAAAGCATATAGCTAAGCTAGAAACAGTTCAAAAGCATGCCACGAAACTGCTGCCAAAAATGCACAATCTCTGTTATGATGAGAGGCTGAGGGAATAAAACTTACCATCACTCGAAGCTAGAAGAATGATGGGGGATATGGTGATGGTTTTTAAATTCCTTCGTGGTTATGACGAACTGGTTGTGGATCGATATTTTGATATGGCTGGCACTAGAACTAGAGGTCATAGTTTTAAGTTTTGTAAGAAAACATTGCAGGATGAAAGGAGGTACTTTTTTACTGTAAGAGTAGCAGATGACTGGAATTGGCTAAGCTAAGAGGTAGTTAATGCTAATTCAATCCATATTTTTAAGGACAAGTATGATAAGTATCACTAAGCACAAAAATGGAACCGACCAGGTTACCAGGAAACTGGGAGTTACGACATTGGGCTGTTTCCCGTAAGCACAATTAGACAATTACAATTAGGTAATTACACACACACACACACACACACACACACAGAATAAATGCTTCTATGAAAATATAAGATGGAGTGGCATAAGAGGAGAAAAGTATAAATATATCTGCTCCATTTTACCTGTCACAAGTAGTCTCAATAAATGGGGATGGACACAGATAGGTTGGAGCAAGGGACTTAAAGCTGGATGCCCATCCTAATGTCCTTTGTGCGCCACCTACCCTGACTCGGGTGCACCACCACTGAGCCATCATGGCCCCTAGAGAAAGTAAAAGTGATTGGTAAAATAATAGACGAGCAAGGGAGGAGTACCTACGTAAAATAAAAAGTGAGAGAGGGAGAATGAGAGGCAAAGAGGTGTATCAGACATGTTAGAGGAAGAGGTTGTGAAAATTCCAAAATTTTTCACATCTTTTTCAGAGGGAAATTAAAGGTCAAAGAACATGTTTAAATCTAGAAAAGGCTGACAAAAGCATTACAAAGACAGATGAAGTGATCTTCAAGGAATAGCACAAGGAATTTACAATAATGAATACCCCACCCCATCATATGGCAGAGATGAAAGAACAAGGATCTGGATAAGAGTAGTCGGCATTTCTACTATAAAAGTATGCATATCATTGATTGAATTAGGTACTCATAATATTTTGGAACCTGTTGATACTCGCATATCCCCTGATGTACTAATGATATTTGCTGCATCATTGTCTGTAGCCCTTTGCACCATATTTGAAAAGTCACTGAAATTTAGGGAGATCCCGAGATGCTGCAAGAAAAGGAACACTATGCTTTTCATCAGAAAGAGAACGAGAGCCACACCTATAAACAACAGGCCAGTTTCACTCACTAGCAGAGTTTTCAAAGTTATGGAGAAACTACTGAGAAAACACGTTCCTCGTCACTCGAAATCTTACAACTTCTATCACTGAGACAATATGGTGCACGAGGGGAGGTCTGTACTAACAAAAATGCTGGAAGTTTTTTTTTTTCTATGAGTGTGACACCAGGAAATGCAAGAAAATTACCCTCATCAGGCCCGTAGAAGGTTAACTACATGGCAGAAATAGGGGAGCGATGCACAATAGGATAAGGACAGGCTGAAAGAATAGTCGAAGTACTGAGGACCTAGAGATATGGCAGGATTAGGCCCTTAGATGACAGTAAATATGCTTTATGAAGGAAGATGGGTTATTAGAATTTGGTAAGGCAGGAGAAAGAGAGTTTCAGAGTCTAGAGGTGGATGGGAAGAATCAGTCGCTGCACAGACCAATCCGCGAGCTGTAAAATTCCACACAGTGATTGTGAGACAAGGCCGCTTGGCTAGTGTTACGTGGCCTCGGCAATGGGGGAGGGATGCAAATCGCCAACTCATCAGAACAGTAATGGAAGTAGTCGTAATAGGAAAGAGAAAGAGATGATACCTTACTGCGAAGAGAAAGAGAATCCAGATTAAGAGTATGAGAAGGGTCATTGGCGAGCTTGACTGCCTTAGATTCATCCCTATCAAGAGATAAGTACAAGAAGAAGCACCCCAGTTGTGCGAGCAGTATACTGAGCAGGAACGGATAAGACTTATAAATTTTAAGTAACTGTAAAGAGGAAAAGAAATGATGAAAATGAGTCTGAACCCCCAATTTTTTTTATGCAGAAATATAAATTAAATTATGTGATTCCTCCAAGACAAGTTAGAGGCTATATGGATTCCTTGCATGTTGATAGAATTAAGAGAATAAATTTCGTTGGTTTTGGAGGCAATAGGATTATCAAGAGGATAAGGAGATAAAGAGATATCTGACACTGTGTCTTGGAGGCATTAAATTTAACTATATTTTGGGTGCCCCACTCAGATAACCTCTGCAAATAGGAGTTGAGAGTAGAAGAATGAGTTATACGAGTAGCAGATGAAAGTTGTGAAGAAAAGGAAGAGGAAAAATGAATTGTAGAATCCTCAGCTAAGGCGTGGAGAAGAGAGGAGGATGGGGACCGAAGAAGATCATTGATGAAAAGAAGAAACAGAGTAGGTGAAAGAACAGAGCCTTGTGGAGCATCACTGATAACAGGAAATGGGATAGATGTTGCACCGTAAACAACCACAGATATAGAACAGTCAAAGAGATAACTGGATATCAGAGAACAGAAAGAAGGGGTAAAGCCATAAGCAGGGAGTTTGGCTTGTAGAACCTTGTGCCAGACATTGTGAAAAGCCTTAGATAGCGACTACAAAGGATACCCCATAGTTCCTCAGAGAAGAAGATCATATATGAGTAAGATAGGACAGGATGTCACCAGTGGATCTTGCATTGCGGAAGCCGTACTGGTGATCGGAGATAAGCGAGTTACATTCAAGGTGTTTCAAGAAGTGAGAAATGAGCAAAGTTTTGAACACTTTAGTGATAGCAGAGGTTAGGGCAAAAGGCGGTCACTCTTCTTAGGAACAGCTTGAACTTAGAGCATGCTTCCAAGATGAGGGATAGATACTGGTTGAGAGAATGGGGCAAAAAAGTCGGCAGAGCACTGGAGCTAGTTCACCTGCAAATTTCTTAAAGAACTTTGCAGGAATACTATTGAGTTCAGATACCTTTTGTCTTTAGAGAGTGAATAACCTTATAGACTTTGCGAAAAGAAATAATAAGGGAAGGCATAGGGTTAGAGAGGGGTAAAGTATGAGGAACAGATGTGCTGGAATCGCTTATGGAAGAGTTGGCAGAAAAATGGGAGCCAAAAAGAGTTGCTTTGTCAGTTGGAGAGCAAACTATAGGACCATCAGGACAATGAGAGGGGGAAAACTTGAGATACAGAAATTTTTGAGAGGTGTTTAGGTTAAGGACCACAAGCTTTTATCAGTGTGAGAGGAGTTAAAGTCATCAACTTTTCTTCTTAAGAAGAAATCTTTGGAACCTTCGAATCTGTGGCATGCAGCAATTCCAAGCTGTAACAAAAGCAGAGTGAGTTAAATAAGAAGGAGAAGCTTGGTACGACCAGTATTCCCTATCCTGGCCTGAATAGTCATGGCATTAAAACTGTCAAACCAAGGATTAGAGAGAAAAAGAGTTTTCATTGAGGAGGGGATGATCGCCTCTATTCTCGAGGTTATGATCTCAGTCACTTTTAGGGCTACCTGATCAGGGTTGTGGGGTCCGAAAGCAGTAGTCATCCCATGGGAAGTCAAAGAGAGAGTTTTGCAAATCGTCGCATTTGGCACACTCAAAGTGCAAAAGGCGGCGCTGAGAAGGAGACCACAAAAAATCTAAAAAACGAAGGTTCCAAAATATCCAATTCACAGCACATAAGATTAACATATGTACTCCCCAGTAGGCACATCAATTATCTATCAGAGCGTTTACAGCTATGGTATTTACATTAGCAATATCACACCCGTACATAGAAAAAAAATACATACATATGGAAGGGCCGAGTCAAAGCACAGCAATCCCCAGAAGACAAATCACCTAATCACTCTTATTAGTTCCTTGAGTTTAAAGAAAAGGAAAGCTAAATCCAAGCGTATAACGTTATTGAAGGATTCTTCCACTACTGGCCTGCTAAGCCCATGGGTCATGGATAAAAGACATCAGAGAATAAGTGGTTCTAAAATGGCGAAGAAATATTTTTTTTAATTACCAGAAGGCAAATATACATTAAATATAATAAGAAATAAAAAAAAATATATAAGACAAATAAGAGGTATAGGTAGATAAGTAGATAAATAAATAGATAGATTGATAGATAGGCATGCAGACAGATAGACAGACAGAAAAATAGATTTGAAATAGATAGAGAGATATATTGATATAGATAAATAGAGATATGGCTAGATAGGTAAATACTTATTAAATAATTATTCATAATAAAGTGCACACAAAATAGATAAAATGTAAATAGTAAAAAAAAAGCATGTAAATTAAAAAATGATGAAGAAAGCCTCATCTTACAATAATGAAAGACTTTGGATAGGTTCCTTATTCTTAGAATTTCAGAAGGTGTTTGATACAATCCCACGTGGAAGGTTCGTTAAAGCTGCAAATAATGACAAGAATAGCTCGAAATGTCTTGGAATGCTTAAAAAGTTTATGCAGTACCTAACTGGTGGAAGTTAGAAGTGGGATTTTTGGGCCACGTCTGTTCCTCATTTGTGAAAATGAGATGCATTTTTAAATACGTTTGCAGGCTATGCAAGATTGTGAAGAGAGGAAATCATGTTATTAATGGCAGACCTCTACAGTAAGACCTAAATCTTTTGAAGAGGTTGTCAGACTAATAGCTAATGAGATTCGTTACTTCAGAAGCAGGAGAAGCTCTTCGAAAGTCTGTGAACAAAAGGGATCTTGAAAAATATTCTGACAGATTTGTCTCCAGAAATACATATAAGTGGCATAGTATAGGCAATATATGTTCTCTCAGCAAACAAAATGGTGGTTTTCCGGGTTAAGGACAAAGATGAGTTTAGAAATATTTAGACGAGTTATGTGAGGCCTGAGCTTGAATATGCAGCACCTATCTTTGACCTGCACTTAAAAAAGAAACTTATAAACAATTTGGAAAAAGATAAGATATTTTATGAAGCTGGTGAGAGAGTTACACAATGTCAGCCAGAGAGACATGTTGAATAAATTAGAAGTACCACCACTCGAAACTAGAAGAATGAGGGATTTAAAATCCTCTGTTATTTTGACAAAGTGGATAGGGAGTGATGATTGGCATAGGTGGCGCTAGAAACTAGAGGTCATACTTCGGAGCTTCGTAAATCTACCTCTTTGCAGGATGTAAGGAACTACCTTTTTTTTTTTATCGTAAGAACAGTGGAATTTGGAATTCTTCACATGAAGAAATGGTAAATGTCAAATACTTCCCTACTTTTAAGGGGGGGGGATGATAAGTGCTAATAAGAAATAGAAATCAACCAGGAGCCGGTTGTCTACAAGAATATTACTCTCTCATAAGAGCTAAATTAGATAAATCCTCCCAGACGCAAGTAATGGTCCCCTTTATCTGAGGTTCTGTTGTCCCCTCTTACAGTCCCTCACCGGTCATCCGGGGTCTGGAAATATTGGGTAGATGATTGCAAAAACTCGCAGTTTATAAGTGCCTTTTTATTGTTAGTATTTGTTGGTAGTCTTTTGTCGAATATAATTAAAATAAATCAAACTTTATCATGCGTAAATATAATTGACTAAAATTAGTAAATAAAGGGTCTAATACTATCTGTTGTTTCAGCCATCCATTTTGGTCTTTGAACTTGGCCCTCATGGATACAGAAGGCACATTATATACATTCATCCACACACAAGGATTTCAGTTAGCTTTACCACATGCTCTTAATTTCTAAATATAGAGTAAATGAGTAGTGAAAACTTCAGGCTTTTTATTGCCAAACGTTGGTACAAATTAATAACACATGCTGTCAATTGACGGTTTTTATCACTAAGGAGTGCATGGTCAAGGACAATGCGCTGAAACAACCACAAGTAAAATGTTTTATTTAGAATTCAATCTGGTGATATCTTACGGTGATCTAGCTTTTCCTGCTTAGCTGACAGGGGTTACCAAGTGTGGGACACCACTACTCTCTCCTTATCCACCAACAGGTTCTGGTGATGAGATTGCAATGAACTCTAAAAAGACGTACAACACTTACAAAAATGACGCATGAATATTGTTTCTGGGTATAAAGGATTGTAGAAATAAAAGTAACATGACTTTATAACTCTGTTTTAATATAACTTGTACATGCATGGTGCCTTATATTTTTATTTGTTTTTAAATATCAATGAATATCGTTATATGAAAGTAATTCATAAAAGTCAACAAATGGGTTATTTTTTATTTACTTTTTATGGTTGGAGTGCAGCCAGTGTGAGCTGCAGGAGTGATCAGTGGAAAAAGTATCTATCTATCCATTAGTTACGTATTTCTGTAATTGACCAGTAAGTAGACATATACATAAATAGTTACTTGGGTACATAAATATTTGGACAAAAAATTGATAAGTATATAGCTGTGGGAAGTGATCTCAAAGACTTTATTGTCACTTGTTTAATTAAATACTGGTTTGAAGATCATTGAAATAGGAATGAACAAAGACTAAAGTAGTATGAGGAAGAAAATAACTGTGGCACACTAGAATTAATTAATTCAGATGTTAACATTGCATATGAGAAAAAGTGTAAGATCAATTATGGGGGATCGGGGACTTGTTGGCGCAGGCATTTTAGCACTGCCCTTTTGGCGCCGTGAATGGCATCTTTTCTAAATAAAAAATAGGTTAATTTATACCAACTGAACCTAACCTAACCTAACTTAAACAAACCTAACCTAACCAAAACTAGCATAGCCAAAATAGCTTTGTGCCAAAATGGCAAAGCCAAATCAGTTTAAAGCCAAAAGAGCTGAGCCAAAAGGGCGGCGCCAAAACGGCGGAGCTAAATAGTCCCATTTCGAATTATGGGGGTTTCAGACACAGAGAAATAGACTAAAAAGATCTTAACCCACACAGTGAAGAGGATTCCTTTGGAAAAGCTTCCTAGATTGGTGCAAGAAAAATTTATGCACCAATATGTAATGCAACCAGCAAGGGCTTGGAGGAGATCAGATATTACTGCATAAGCCAGTCCTGGAAAACAAAATTTGGATTTTGGGTAACTTGGCTATGAGCCATCGATTGGAAAAAGTGACCACTGAGAGTTGTTGATGGAGTGCATTCTCGAGGAGGTTCTGTCTAGGAAGAAGGTGACCGAGAGGGAAGTTAGAAAGAAGTATCCATAAGAAGATTTCAAAAGTATTAATGATATTCATGCAGGTATTGACTGGGGAACCATGTAAAATAATTGTACAAATGTGCTAAGTCTTCTGTAAGGAATATGAGAAGCAATTAAACTGTTGCTTACCATCTACCAGAATAGGAATTATCATTACCAAAGAGAATTGTGTTCAGTAACGAACTAAGAAGGCAGAAGAGAGAGATAAATGTTGGAATAGGTTTTGGAGGAGAAAAGTAAATGCTGGTCAATATCATTAACGAGAGAGAAATGAGTATCTTTGTAAGAGAAAAGTGACAGAGAGGACATGTGAAAGGCATGTTTTCACGGCATTTTCAGAGGGAAATTAAAGGCCAAAGAGCATGTTTCAAAGTAAGGGTGGGCAGAAACGACTGAGACAGTAGAAGAGATCTGTAAAGAATTGAACAAGGAATTTCAGTTTGTATTTACAATATAGAATGCTTTACACTCTCCTGCTGCAGAGATGTGATAACAGGGACCAAATGTATGCAAAGTAATAATAGGCTTAGGTGCTAATAAAGCTATGGGGTCAGTTGATTTATCCAAATATACACTGAAAAAATGTGCTGCTCCAGTATCTGTAGAATTTTGTCTCATTTTTGGAAAGTTGGTGGATGCTGGGGAGATTCCAAGCTGCTGGCTAACGTGATGCCTATCTTCAATAAAAAGGAAAGGAGAGATACAGCTTTAACCTATAGGTCTATTCCACTGAATATATCATTCTTTGGAGTGTCTTGATTCCTTATCAGTGAGACAACGTGGCTTCAAAAAAGGAAAGGAGAGATACATCCTTAATCTATGGGTCTATTCCATTGTCTATCATTGCTTGGAGACTTTTGATTTCTTGTCAGTGAGATAACGTAGCTCCAGGGAAGGATGGTGTAAACTAACAATCTAGAAAGACTGCATTATTCTAAGATTTTCAGATTTTACAGTCCCAAGTGAGAGACTCCATAGGAATATTACACCCAGGTACGACTGGTAAATACCAAATTAAAGTTTTTCATGCCCAAGACCTAGGTTAATATATGACAGAGTGGCACTGGCTAACTGACTCGTAATTTGGCTCGAAATTGTGGAGGGCATGGAAATAAGGTGAACAGTGTAAAACAATTGTAATATTAAGTTCACTTAATACAATAAGAATTTCCACCATGTGGTGGTGGTGGTGCTACCAATACTCTCTTGGTGGTAGAGTATGCATCACAACCAGCGGTGACCCAATCACCGACCAGTTGTGGCATTCTGATGTGAGGTGTTGTGCACTGATATCTCAATTAAATTTTGTTCCTCCTCTATTGCTTCACACATCTGTTCGAAATACATAATATGATGAATGAATAGGATAGGATAGGATAGGATGGGAGGGGAATAAATAGTGAAGGCATCGAGTGAACTCTCTTAGGCCTATTCAGGGTGTCATCACTGAAAAAGAGTGGGAGATAGGATAGTAAGGGATAGGAGGGAAAAACACATAAATAAAATAAAGACAAACAAACAATCAAAATAACATTTATTTACATTTTTGTACAATGTTCATTCTTCTAAAAGTAAGTAGACATGTAATTGAATTAATAGAAGTTTCTGTGGCAAAATGGTAGCATCCGCGACTCTGAGGCAGGAGGTCGAGGATTCGCGCCCCAACACGGATTGAGGTTAGTAAGGGCATACACTCAGGGTAACGATTACTTCTGCCAGAACAAGTCCTTCGCAAGAAGGCAACCGTCCTAGCCCTTAGTTGAAAAGGGAGTTCGTGTTGTAAAACCGAAACCAAACCAAACAATAAGAATTAAAATATGAGATTTAACAAACCTACAGATTAACAAAACACACATAAATATGTACAATCCTACAGTTTAACAAAAACAGACCTAAACACATTAATAATTAATAAATATAGTTTAATAAATATGAACCTACAGATTAACACAAAAAAAAACAGACAAAAATCAAATATGAAAAAATAATGATACAGTAAATGATATAACTTAACCGATACAAAAAGTGAAATTGAACCTGGGAGGAGAGCAATAGGCTAATACACAATAACGAATAATACAAACTATACACAGGGAGCTTCAGGTTGACAAAAGCCGGTACGGGGAATATACTCCTGATATGTGCTTTAGATCGCTGGATAGGAACTGTACTCTCTTGGCCGGCGTCTTTGACCAGGTATATAAAACCTCGGACAGGGGGGAGGTCTTGGGAATAAGATAGTCAGCCAAGGTAGGGTCGAGAGTGAGGCCAGAACGTCATTATGATTGGTTATTCGAGAAGTGAATGCAGATTGGTTGAAATGAACACTGATTGTTTCAGCAAATCTACTGGCAATTAAAAAGGGGTAACAAGGTTGTTTGGGGTTGTAACATACCCCCACACCAAAAACCTCTGTAGGGGAACCCGGAAGAGGTAATGAAGAGAGACGACCACAAACAAGCAGCTCATAGTATTTGGTGGGATTATAGTATCTTGACAGGCAAGTAACAAATACTTCCAGCATTCCCACTTCTCGGTAGACATCCTTGAATACCACGTTATGCGTGAGGACAGTAAGTAATGTGTTTATACAGATGATGGAACAGAGGTTGGCACTGGTGCCTTGTAGAAATACCGATGGCAGCACGTTGAAAGCTTGGACATTTCTCACACTGGTATCCGCCTCAAATCCACGTGATAAGGCATCAGCGAATATAGTTTCCGTGCCTCTGATATGGTGAACTTGAAAATTACAGGTTTGAATTAGGAGGGACCACCTAAGAATCCTTTGATGGGGTGGTTTGGTCGAGTTGATAAAGTCCAGTGGGTGGTGGTCAGTGAAAACCTGTACACAGTGAGGCAAGGCCTTCAAAGGTGGTGGAACTCTTTCCACAACACAGTGGTAAATGCATCATAAAAAAGCAAGCAAAAAATATATAATCACAAATATAATCACTTTTAGTGCAAGTGTTCTGAATATCTCAATGAATGGTGAACTTGACAAACTCTTTCAACCTCAAACTTCGGTTGTAAAACCCATAGAGTCTGAAACAACACCCGACCTAGGAGACCTACATCGAATGATTGAAAGTCTTGCAGATAAGGTGAGAATTTTGGAAGCAGATGCTGAAGAGGTGAAAGTCTTACAACACAAGGTGGGTTTGCTAGAATCGGACATTGTCCTACTTAAAAGAGATAATTCTAGGTTGAAACTGCTATTAGAAACATCTCCACCTCTCAATTCAATGCTGTCACCTAACAACGATGATGTCCCTTCTATCAACAACCCTCAGGCTTTGAAAACTAGGTTTTCTGTCTCTACTCACAATTCCTTCAGTGCATTGAAAGACGAATGTGACAGTGATAGTGATGAAGAGGTAGATCCAGATAAAAGTGATAGTCAACAAGACAACCTGAATACATCATCTAGCATAAATAAGCAAATCAGTAACAGGTTACAAAATAGTGAAGAGACAACAGCGCCCTTCTCCACTACTCCTAACAATACAACAACAGGCACTAACCAGAACAAAATTCTTCCCAGGACAAATAACCAACCTGGTAAAGGGTTGCAAAACAGCGAAAAAGATATAAAGCCCATCTCCACTACTCCTAACAACACAGCAACTATCACTACCCAGGACAACCAAATTACACCTTCCAGCACAAATAACCAACCCAGCAATAGGCTGCAAAACAGTGAAGAAAACAGGAAAGACAAAATAGAAGCAGTCTCTAATCTAAACATTCCATCGAAGTCCTCTCCCCCACAGCCACAGTTATCCAATAATGCAAGTGCAAGGGTTACAGCTCAAATATATATTCGCATTCCTGGCTACCTCTTTGAGAGAGAGATACGCAATATATTGACTAATCAAGGCATTCCCTCTGAAGAAGTCTTGATTAAGGAGCTTTCTTGCAAACCAAATTGGGTCTCCTTTGCAATAACGATATCGAAAGGATTTGAATATGTTGCTTACAAACTGAATCAATGGCCTACAGGGACATTTGCCCTGCCATTTTGCGGGGGCAAACAATGGACACAACCTGGGTTATCTACAAAATATCCCAAACTACAGTCATACCAAAATAAACAGCAAAGAGCTCAAGAAACAATCCCCTATCCGCGAGACTACAGAAAGAGACACAATACAAACTTCTCTTATCGCCGTCACGCACAACAGACTTCTCCTGGAAAGATGGCTCTTACAACCCTAGACACTCACCTAGGCATACAAACTTTGGGAAGGCCCGATTATACCATGGCACCTACTCAAATCAGCGTTACCCATCCAACAGCAGGTACACACACCAGGATCCATGGGCTAACCCCAGAACACACTATAATGATGAATTCCCAGCAGAATCACACAGTCGAAACACATCATGGACGACTCCAAGAACAAACTACAACTACAACTTTGGATACCAACCTGATGAAACATGGTAAGAATGTAACATTAGTACATGTGAACGCTCAGACCCTTCTCGCTCATTTTGAGGAAATAATAAAGCTAACGAAAGACTACAACATAGACATCCTCTGTGTAAGTGAAACTTGGCTTACTCCTACAACTGAAAATAAATATGTGAATATCCCAGTGTTTAAAATATTTCGCAATGACCATGGCCGAGGGGGTGGGGTCTGTATTTATGTTAGAAATTATCTTAGTGCATCAGAAATAACCACAGGTCTAGAAAAAACTGAAGAGCTCTAAGATTTATGGATCACTGTGCAGTATCAGAAACTTCCATCTTTCATTGTAGGGTGTGTTTACCGTCACCCTAAAGCACCTACCCGTTCATTCAGTAATCTGCTAGAAACATTCAGAAATATCTGTGCGCACCATAAACCCATATATATACTTGGTGACTTTAATGATGACTTGCTCTCAGCAGATAAAATGAAAAGGGTGATCAATACTGTGAAGTTAACACAAATAGTGACAAAACCGACCCGCATAACCCCTAATTCTAGGACTCTAATAGATCTGATAATAACAAATAAAATGGAAAGTATACCCTACTGGGACGTAGTTCCCTGCCCAATTGCAGACTACGAGCTGAACATTGCTATGCTAAACTTAAACAAGCCCAAAAGGGAGCCTCTCTTCAAGACATTCCGGTGTCTAAAAAATTACCCCCCTGATATCTTTTGTGAAACATTAATCAACAACACAAATGTACTTAACAGAATCAACTACACAGATAAACGTCGATTTGCAGGTTGAGATTCTAACAAAAGTCTTTCTTGAATGCTTAGATAGTTGTGCACCTATTGTAACAAGAAAAATAACCTGCCCCTCAGCTCCCTGACTAACTAATGACATCAAAGTGGCAATGCAAATCAGAAATCAAATACAAAAAGAGTTAAAACTCAATAGATATGATATGACTCTCCGAGAACGTTATAAAGCAGAAAAGAAACGTGTTTAATGGCTCTAGACATGATACAGCAGCAACATGGAAAGTGATAAGAAGCATGATACCAAATGAAAAGACTACCTCAGAAAGTTATGAAAATATTACGGAGTTGAAAGACAAAGCGGAAAACTTTAATAACAATTTTGCTAACGTTGGCAAAAATACATATCTGAAAACTCAAGAAAACATCAACCCGGTGAATATGAGTAATTGCTTAAATGACAATTCTTCCAATGTAAACACAAGAGAGTACTTCAAGATAAATCCTATCGATTGTGCTACCGTAATTCTTAACATAAAGAGCCTAAGAAACTCTGGCTCTGATGGTTCAGATGGTATACTATTTCAATTCATCAAAGATGATCTACCCATGATTGTATCTTATATTCTAACTATTATGAACACTTCCATTGTTACTAAAAAGTTTCCCGACTCTTGGAAAATATCACATATAATACCTCTAAATAAAAACGGGGACAGAAGATGTGACAAATTATCGTCCCATTTCCCTGCTACCCATTTTCTCTAAAATATTAAAAAGAAATGTTGCATGCCAACTTATGTCATATTAAGAGTCAAATAGACTATTATCGATTAACCAACATGGTTTCAGACCGAAACTCCAGACGGAAACTGCACTGCTTAAAGTTACGAATAGTATCTATAATATAGATATGAAAAAAATATCTCTGCTTGTATTATTGGACTTATCAAAAGCCTTCGACAGTGTAAACCATGAAATTCTTTTAAGTAAATGTACTAACTTAAATATTGATCAGAGCTGGTTTAGCGAGCATCTATCTAATCGTAAACAGTCTATACGTCTTAACAACATTATTTCTATGCCAAAAAGTGTATCATTTGGTGTTCCACAGGGATCAGTACTTGGTCCTATCCTCTTCTCCATTTACGTAAATGATCTATCTTCTTTCATTTCTGACTGTCTAGTCGTACAATTTGCAGATGACACTCAACTACACCTGAGTGGTGATATTAATCATCTCCCAGAGCTAACTTTAAGAGCAGAAAACACTGTCAAAAATTAAAACCTATTTTCAAGAAATTGGGCTGTTAATTAACGAAAGTAAAACAATGCATGTTTATTGGTTCAAGGTTCCATATAGCACAAATTCCAGAAAACAACAATTTTTGCAACAATATTATCACACCTAGCAAAACAGTCAAAAACCTAGCAATTCACTTTGATAACTACATGTTGTTCGATTCCCACATAGATAAAGTATGCAAAAAGGTTACAGGAACATTAATGTACTTAACACATATAAAAGACAATTTTGAGACTACCACTCGAATAACTGTTGTTGAATCTCTAGCCCTAAATCACATTAATTACTGCACAACTGTTTGGGGAGCTACCACTAAAACTCAGATAAGCAGAATACAGAAGCTTATTAATTTTGCAGCTCGTGTTGCCCTGGAAGAAATAAGAAAATATGACCACATCACACCAGCTCAAACTTGGGTGGCTGCGGGCAGAAAACAAGGTCGCTTATGCTATTTATGTTTTTGTCTTCAAAATTTTGGACCAGCATTATCCTAGCTGGCTATTTGATTAAAAAACAGTCAGGGATATAAGAGGAACCAACA
This sequence comes from Halocaridina rubra, assembly GCA_037179515.1. Classification (NCBI taxonomy): domain Eukaryota; kingdom Metazoa; phylum Arthropoda; class Malacostraca; order Decapoda; family Atyidae; genus Halocaridina; species Halocaridina rubra. The sequence continues at coordinate 28,162 of JAXCGZ010015343.1, read as the reverse complement.
CATGACGAGCAGTGAGCTCTTTATTCACAGAACAAACACAGAAGCAGGTTCAAAGATAATCCCTATCAAAGGGCCAACACTCTGGAATAATATTCCAGAGCATCTTAAAAATGCATCCTCCTTCACAGCTTTCAAAGGCAAACTATATAGTCTTCTTTTGGACAAATAGTCGCTGCTCGTTAAGAACTAATTATTCTCACTGTAAGGAAAACAAATATGGAAATGATACCGATAATAACGACACTATATCATAGCGTTATTATTACTACTTTATTATTAACATTATTGTTAACATTTTTATTACAACATTGTTATTTTCTATGGAAGCTACATTTAATTTAACTATACGTATTACCCTCTTATTTATTAGTTTAATTACATGCCTACTTAAGAGTTACTATTACTTTTAGAATATCCATTGTACAAAATGGAAATAAATGTTTGTTTGTTTGTTTGAAGATAACGCTCAAACTTTTTAATTGCAAGGATGAGAGCCAGTGACTTTCTCTGGTGGAATAGGGTGGTTGCTTCTTCAACTTGCAGGAATAATCTGCCACGGGGTGAAGTACATTGGTTTGTTGGTCGACTTGCAAAAGGTTGAAGTCTGGAGACCTTAAACCAGATTGAGAAATTAAAAACATTTTATACTGGTACAAACTAAATTGGGTGATAAATGCGGAAATCTCTTTAGCACTCTCTGTAAGAGGTATTTGATAATACCCCCTCGTGAAATCAATGGTTGTAATAAACTGCGATTTTCCAATAGCAATTAAAAGGTCTTCTATTAAGGGGAGGGGATAAGAATCTTTGATAGTTTCGTCATTTCCTTTTCTATAATCAGTACAAAGTCGGCAAGATCCATCAGGTTTTGGCACTAAAATACATGGTGATGCCCAGGGAGACATACTTGGTTCAGCTAAGCCTTGAATTAATAAATAATCTACTTCTTTCTTCATAATATCATTCTTACGGGGGTGTAATCTATATGGAGCTTGCCTAATAGGGGCTTCACATGAACTAATCAACTTTATGTCATGTTGGATAAAATTACACAATCCCGGAGAATCAGAAATAACAGAGGGAAACTGATGACACAGGTGAGCCAAGTCTGCCTTCTGGTTTGAATGAAGATCACAAAGATATTCTTTAACATTCTGTCATATACTGGTGTTGGAGAGAGAGAGCCTTAGTTACAGGGTAAGTCAATAAGTAGGCTACTCTCACCATCACCATCCAATCCCATCTCAAACATTGGGTTGGTGTCTGCCATACATACTGAAACGGGAGAAACGGTTCCGACATCTACCTCTGGTGATCTGGAATAGTAAGGTTTGAGTAAATTCACATGAGCCAACTGTGTTTTTTCTTTCTTCAATCAGGTGTTGCTATGACATAATTTACAGGACTCAACTTTTTCTGAATTACATATGGTAAACAATATTCTCGCAACACCTGCTTTAAAGTTTTGTGAAATATTTCCAGACACTCCTGAGACTGAGTGATAGGCAGATGAAGTTACATTTTTTACTCCTAACTCAGTTAAAACCGGCGGAAAAGTTTGACTTAAAATTCGTACCCTGGTTAGACCGAATTTCTTTTGGGATGCCTTTATCATGATCTACATCAACATGTCGTATCACTGCCAATGAAGGATCAGAACTCTGTGCTTGTATTAGTTCTTTTTTAGACAATGGCAGCCCCAGTATCTCTAAGAATAGTTATGGGGAATGCCAGACCCTTTGGGCTAAGCGCGACATGACCCTTAAGAGTAAATGCTCCGAACATACTGGTCCGAGAGGAGCAAAAATTAGAAGCAACTGGTTTAGTTTCGGGATTTGTATCAGTAAAACCCTTCTTTGAAACTTGCCACCCCGGATGTTTACACTGTGCAATGGTGTGTCCTACTTTCTTACAATAAGCACAAAATAGCTGGTTTGAATTTGACTTATTGTCTCTCTGCCCATCACTCCATCTACTTTGGGGATCACGAGAGGTAAAGTTTACAAAAACACCACGATCCACCCCACGCACATTCCAGGATTCCAACCGTAAGGCTTGAGCATCTGCCATTTCTGCCACCTTAAGAAGCTCCGTTATATTGCTCTCCTCTACATATTTGAGTATAGGAAATGGTATTTTACTCTCATTCCTCCAAGACTATTGCATTCACGAATTCAGAAAATGTAGTGACATTTAACGATTCTAACCACTTTTTGAACTGTCGCGTTTTCTCAGTGGCAAATTTCACATAGGTTTGATACTTAGCTTTAGTCATATTCCTAAATTTCTGTCTATATCCTTCGGGTGTGATTGCATGCGCATGAAGTATTTGAGTTTTAACAAAATCTTAGTCTTCCGTTACAGCCAAACTACTATAGACTCTCAGAGACTTTCCGACAATTTAGGACCTATAATGCTCATCCACTCGTCTTTTGGCCAATTCTGTCTATTAGCGATTTTCCCATCAATGTTTCCCTCGTCAAATATTGGTATCATAGAAGAAACACTGGAAAAGTTGAAAGATACCTCTTTCTCCTTTACAGATAGTTCTATGTCCCTATGCTTACCAACCTATTCCAACTCTTTCAGTTTTAATTCTCTTTCTACTTCCAATTTTCTCGTTTCTACTTCTAATTTTAATTCCCTTTCTCTCGTTTCTACTTCCAATTTTCTCGTTTCTGCTTCCAATTTTAATTCTTTTTCTCTCACTTGTAATTTATTCTGAAGTACTAATCAATACTTCTCTAACTCGAGCGAAGAAGAGGGGTCAGCTTTCGGAGTAGCCTTATCAATACGAGCTACTTCAATTTTCTATGACTTAGGAATCTCGTCTGGATCGGAATCTTCCTTGGTATCCTCAGGTAATGAAAAATATTCAGCAATTACTTCAAGAACACCTTGTTTCATTAAATGTTTCGAAACAAGTTCCTTAACGGTTTTCTTAGTTACCTTTGAGGGGCGAGTTGGATGAGTAATTTTATAATGTTCAGCAATCTTTAACCAATCAGATTTTCTAATGTCACTTGCTTAATCCCAAGAGGGAGACTTCAAGGAAAATGATATATCAAATTATTTACTAGCCATGACGTTTATTAATCAAAACTTTTAGAAAAAAATGAAGGAGGAAGCTCTGTGAAAATACAGTAGCGATAGTCAAGCACGACCCCGGAATCTATGCTTTACTATATCCAAATACTTCGACACTAGAGTATTAACGACTTGTTAGGTTGAGATACTAGACACTAGCACGAGTGATGGGATTATAAGGATCCCGATACTTGAGTAGAGTACTTTGAAACTTGGATACTTGTGAGAGTACAGTTGAATATTGATACTTGAATAAAGAGACTTGAAAATAGAAAGCACCCCGATTCTTGAAAAAAAAGAGCCATTTATTACTAATGCATGAGATTAATTAGGTTAATAAAGTTAACGAGTCTTGGAAGAACGTATAGAGCACTACCGTCACCCTACGTTCAGATTAGCGTTTTCTTTGCGGCTACCACGCATGATAATGAGTGTACACTAATGACCAACGATCATCACACTTGTTACGGTTGTTACGATTTGGACTTCTTATAACAAATGACACAGACAATAAATACACATAAAAATTGTTTCACAATAATAAAAACTCAAGAATTCACTGTGCACTTTCCTGAAATCGTAATACAATTGTTATAACAATACGGGAACAAGGGAGAACTTAATGCATCAGAAATAACCACAGGTTTAGAAAAAACTGAGGAGCTCGAAGATTTATGGATCACTGTGCAGTATCAGAAACTTCCATCTTTCATTGTAGGGTGTGTTTACCGTCACCCTAAAGCACCTACCAGTTAATTCAATCATCTGCTAGAAACATTCAGAAATATCTGTGTGCGTCATAAACCCATATACACACTTGGTGATTTTAATGATGACTTGCTCTCAGCAGATAACAAAATGAAAAGGGTGATCAATACTGTGAAGTTAACACAAATAGTGACAAAACCGACCCGCATAACCCCTAATTCTAGGACTCTAATAGATCTGATAATAACAAATAAAGTGTAAAGTATACCCTATTGGGACGTAGTTCCCTGCCCAATTGCAGACCACGAGCTGAACATTGCTATGCTAAACATAAACAAGCCCAAAGGAAGCCTCTCCTCAAGACATTCCGGTGGCTAAAAGATTACTCCCCTGATATCTTTTGTGAAACATTAATCAACTACACAAATGCACTTAATAGAATTAAATACACAGATAACGTCGATTTGCAGGTTGAGATTTTAACAAAAGTCTTCCTTGAATGCTTAGATAGTTGTGCACCCATTGTAACAAGAAAAATAACCCGCCCCTCAGCCCCCTGGCTAACTAATGACATCAAAGAGGCAATGCAAATCAGAAATCAAATACAAAAAGAGCTAAAAATGAATAGATATGATATGACTCTCCGAGAACGTTATAAAACAGAAAAGAAACGTGTCAGATCTCTCATCAGTGTAAGTAAATAAGACTTTTACAAAAAACAATTTAATGACTCTAGACATGATACAGCAGCAACATGGAAAGTGATAAGAAGCATGATACCAAATGAAAAGACTACCTCAGAAAGTTATGAAAATATTACGTTGTTGAAAGACAAAGCAGATAACTTTAATAACTATTTTGCTAACGTTGGCAAAAATACTTATGAAAAAAATCAAGAAAACATCAACTCAGTGAATATGAGTAATTGCTTAAATGACAATTCTTCCAATGAAAACACAAGAGAGTACTTCAAGATAAATCCTATCGATTGTGCTACCCTAATTCTTACCATAAAGAGCCTAAGAAACTCTGGCTCTTATGGTTCAGAAGGTATACCATTTCAGTTCATCAAAGATGCTCTACCCATGATTGCATCCTATATTCTAACTATTATGAACACTTCCATTGTTACTAAAAAGTTTCCTGACTCTTGGAAAATATCACATGTAATACCTCTGCATAAAAAGGGGGACAGAGAAGATGTGACAAACTATCGTCCCATTTCCCTGCTACCCATTTTCTCTAAAATATTAGAAAAAATTGTTGCATGCCAACTTATTTCATATTTAGAATCAAATAGACTATTAACGATTAACCAACATGGTTTCAGACCAAAACTCTCGACGGAAACTGCACTGCTTAAAGTTACGAATAGTATATATAATAATATAGCTATGAAAAAAATATCTTTGCTTGTATTATTAGACTTCTCAAAAGCCTTCGACAGTGTAAACCATGAAATTCTTTTAAGTAAATGTATTAACTTAAATATTGATCCAAGCTGGTTTAGCGAGTATCTATCTAATCATAAACAGTCCATACGTCTTAACAACATTATCTCTGTGCCAAAAAATGTATCATTTGGTGTTCCACAGGGATCAGTACTTGGTCCTATCCTCTTCTCCATTTACGTAAATGATCTATCTTCTTTCATTTCTGACTGTCTAGTCGTACAATATGCAGATGACACTCAACTACTCCTTAGTGGTGATATTAATAATCTCCCAGAGCTAACTTTAAGAGCAGAAAACACTGTCAAAAATTAAAACCTATTTCCAAGAAATTGGGCTGTTAATTAACGAAAGTAAAACACATTGCATATTTATTGGTTCAAGGTTCCACATAGCACAAATTCCAGAAAACACAACAATTAATTTTTGCGACAATATTATCACACCTAGCAAAACAGTCAAAAACCTAGGAATCCACTTTGATAACCACATGTTGTTTGATTCCCACATAGATAAAGTATGCAAAAAGGTTACAGGAACATTAATGTACTTATCACGTATAAAAGACAATTTTGACACTACCACTCGAATAACTGTTGTTGAATCTCTAGCCCTAAGTCACATCAATTACTGCACAACTGTTTGGGGAGCTACCACTAAGACTCAGATAAACAGAATACAGAAGCTTATTAATTTTGCAGCTCGAGTTGCCCTGGGAGGAATAAGAAAATATGACCACATCACACCAGCTCTCAATAATCTTGGGTGGCTGCGGGCAGAAAATAAGGTCGCTTATGCTATTTATGTTTTTGTATTCAAAATTTTGGACCATCATTATCCTAGCTGGCTATTTGATTTAAAAACAGTCAGGGATATAAGGGGAACCAACACAAGACAGAGCAGTGAGCTCTTTATTCACAGAACAAACGCAGAAGCAGGTTCAAAGATGATCACTATCAGAGGGCCAACACTCTGGAATAATATTCCAGAGCATCTTAAAAATGCATCCTCCTTCACAGCTTTCAAAGGCAAACTATATAGTTTTCTTTTGGACAAATAGTTGCTGCTCATTAAGAACTAATTATTCTCATTGTAAGGAAACAAATATGGAAATGATGCCGATAATAACGATCCTGTATCTAGTGGCATACTTACTACTTTATTATTAACATTATTGTTAACATTTTTATTACAGCATTATTATTTTCTATGAAAGCTACATTTAATTTAACTATATGTCTAACCCTCTTATTTATTAGTTTAATTACATGTCTACTTATAAGTTACTATTAATGTTGAATAACCATTGTACAAAATGGAAATAAATGTTTGTTTGTTTGTTTGGCAAGGTCGCCAATATATTACACCCAGGTATGACTGGTAAATACAAAATTAAAGTTTTTCATGCCCAAGACCTAGGTTAATATATGACCGGGTGGCAATGGCTAAATGACTCGTAATTTGGCTCGAAATAGTGAGAGGCATGGAAATAAGGTGAACAGTTTATAACAATTGTAATATTAATTTCACTTAATACAATATGAATTACAATATGAGATTTAACAAACCTACAGATTAATAAAACACATGAATATGTACAATCCTACAGTTTAACAAAAACAGACCTAAACACATTAATAATTAATAAATAAAGTTTAATAAATATGACCCTACAGATTAAAGAAAAAATCAACAAGGAAATAATAATGATAATTGATATAACTTTTAACTGATACGAAAAGTGAAATTGATCCTGGGAGGAGAGCAATAAGCTAATACACAATAACGAATAATGCAAACTATACACAGGGAGCTTCAGGTTGACAAGAGCCGGTATGGGGAATATACTCCTAATATGTGCTTAATATTGCTGGATAGGAACTGTACTCTCTCGGCCGGCGTTTTTGACCAGGTATATAAAACCTCGGACAGGGGGGAGGTCTTGGGACAAAGATAAGAGTGAGGCCAGAACGTCATTATGATTGGCTATTCGAGGAGAAGTGAATGCTGAATGGTTGAAATGAACACTGATTGTTTCAGCAAATCTACTGGCAATTAAAAAGGGGTAACAAGGTTGCTTGGGGTTGTAACAGGAATCTCCAATTATTGGCAAGTGTAGGTGGAGATGTTTTTGAGTTGATAAATATATATTTAGAAGGTAGGGAGGAAGACATTCTGTGTCTGACTGCAGAAACGGTCGCAGTGGGGTTCCTCAGGGATCATGGTATGACCTCTCCTGTTTTATACATTGTGCAATTGATCTGTCGGACTCTGTATATATGCTTGCAAATGGTGCAAAGATGAAAAGATAGTAAAAAAAGAATATGAAGATGTACTTTTTGATATAAGGATACTTGATAACTGAATTTAACTAAGTGAAACGATAGTATATGCTCATTGCATTCATAGTATAAAGGAAAGATATAATCATTAGTGAGTAGGGAAAAAAAGCAACTTACAGGAGATGGAGAGTTGCAAGCAGAGGGCACTTTCACGTGAGTACAATTAAATAAAACGATTAGATAAATACATACTTACAGTAGATCAGTAGGTAGATAGGATGGCAGGATGGATAGTAAAAAGGTAGATAAATAAATAAATAGGGGATAGGTATATTAATAAGAGAATAGGAAGTTGACAGACAAGATACCTAGACAGATAGAGAGATAAACAGATATGCTAATTGGTTAAACAGCTAAGTATATATGGCAATCCCTGAAGCAACATGAAAACTCAAAAGCTTCAATATTTCACCAAAATCAACCTTAAGACGATATCGTTTATTGCAAGGTACGAGGCAATGCTTTATTTTATGTAGTAGGTTGGCCCATGGCACCAGTCGTCGGTTGCAATACTACAGCTGAGAGGTCTTTTGGTCTTAAATAGAACTATCCAGGACAGTTCAATTTTAAGTCTTCCTTCAGTTACGGTTCTTTTTCTATGCCTACATCGTTCGTCCCGGTTTTACGTCACGGACTCCCTTTTCTTCCAAGGGCTAGGACGGTTGCCTCTTTGCGAAGGACCTGTTTTGGTAAATGCAATCCTTACCCTGAGTGCATGCCCTTGCTAACCTCAGACCGTGACGGAGCGCGAACCCTCGACCTGACGCCTCAGAGTCGCGGACGCTACCGCTTGAGCCACGGTGACTACTTTTTCTATGCCTACATCAACACCGAATATTCTTTGAGATTCGTTGCGCATCTCGTACTATCCCTTCACATCTGACAAGTTGCAACATTTGCCATCTGTCTCTTTGCTTTTTGTGTTTTTTTTATTTCGTGTCCAGGCCAGATGAGGGCAGATTTATAAATTTATTTTTTTACTCGTCCTGGTGTCACAATCATAAAAATGAAAAAAATCTAAAATATAATACATATTGTGTCTGTCATACGTAAAGATAGACAGATAGATATATCGATAGATCGATCGATAGATAGATAGATAGATAGATAGATAGATAGATAGACAGATAGATAGAGAGAGAGATAGACAGATATAGTACCAAATTTTCTTATTTGAAATAATAGGTTATTTTTTCTTCATCAGATGAAAAATTTTACCAATCATTTTTACTTATAATTCTTTATCTTATGTTAATGTTAAAATGTACTCTGGGTAATATTCTTGCTTATCATACTTAACAATGATTTTAATATCAGAAACATCGTCAACGGTTGAGTCATAAGGTGAACCAGTGTTTGGGTTGATGGGCGGTCTCTTCATATCAGATTTGCCAAGGCTGATAGTCCCAACGGCCACTCTGGCCATAAACATGTACTTCTTACCATCTGAGTCCGAGTGACAGTATTCGTATGAATAGGCAGCATTGGTTGAAAAGTAGGTGCCTTGGCCATACATCTCTCCCGTTCTAGATCCGTGCAACCGCCAGTCAAAATTTTCAGCGCATATGCTCTGCACCGCCTCGCGTTGTGTTCCATGAAACAATCTTCTGATGTTTACTTTTGAGATGTCACCATAAACGAGCACCATCTCTTGGATTTTATTTTTAAGAGCACGCCATAAGAAAGGGTTTTGAACTCTCTCTACTTTCTCAACACAGGAAGTTGATAGTTTTTCTCCCAGTAACTTTACAACCATTTGAAACTCCTCTGATGTTTGTGCAAGGGAAATACATTTGACTCTAGTGTGAGCACTCATAAGATCCCACGTGTCTGGGAATTCACTCTCCCAGATATTTGTTTTTGGGTTCTTTATCGGTATACTGAAATGAAACACATGACATCCTTTTGTTTCTGGACATGAACTTCTTCCATTGGACGTTTTGATATCCGATATATAACCACGTTTCTCATTAAGAAATGGTGATGATCTGCCTAAACTGCAACGAGGGTGTTTATCAACTCCTTCACTCTCAAAGATGCATGCCAACTTCTCTTTGCCGTTAGAGCTCACCTCATCACATTTTATCCATCTAAGATTACTATCTAAGATATACAGCTCATATGAAGGACCTCTAAATAAGATGCATTTTCTCGTTTTTGCACAAACTTTTCTCAGTAAGAGCATCTTCGCTTTTGGTACATTATGCAGGATTGCATTATCAGAAATTTCTTTCCAGTTGTCCTTTACCAAGAGCTTCCATAGGCCACAGATCGAATAATCATTTGTTTTGGGGTCAAAACAGGGTAGATCCACACATCTTGTAGGCTCATCATAGCATACTTGTTTTAAATTATTATGAAATGTTAATGAAAAGGTGAATCTGTGTCTTCCTTGTTCATTAATTTGCCAGTGGTGAAAAAGTCGAGAACGAAGTTTCTTACAGCCTCTGGTCTCATATTTGCAAACACTTTTTACACTAGAACAAATGATATCATCCATTTGCACATTTAATTGCAAATAATGTGACTGAAATGTTGGATTGTTCGCCCTATTGAGCATAACATCACTGGTGTCTTTTGTATTAATTGCTATGTTAATACAACTGAACTGTTCTTTCTTGGGCACCACACTTTGAGCATTCATCTCTTTCTTTGCAGAAGCAAGTTTCTCTGGACTACAGAAGGCACTTTCAGATATATATGTTTGTATAGCACTCTCTGTACAATTAATTTGTTTACAAACACTTCTAAATTCATTTCCTTCTAAGTGAATGCCTTTAAAATAGATTTTTAACTTCCATGAATCATCTATTCCTTTGTTTTGCAATAAATTGCGTACATGTCCCTGTAGTAAGTAACTAACAGAATTATTCCATCTTCTTGATAAACTTGGACTGGCATCCATTGCAGATGTTACAATATATTTGGGTGGCTCCCTGGCTGAAAAATCATACACGTTTACAAAGCACCAACAATTTGTCTCTAATCTATTATGGCCAAGCTTACTGTCAAACTCTATGGAGTTTACAAGGCTTGTAGCAAATCTAGTAGAAGAGAGTGAGTAGTTGTTCTGTTCACAATTAATATTATTGACCTTGAACCCCACTGAAAGTTCATTTTGAGAAACTGTTTCATTGCTCAAGGAATGAAAAAGAATTTGCAAATGTAAGACAGATTGTTGGTGGATACGGAAAGCTTTCAGAAACGCTGTGCTGTGATATGCTCGCCAAGCAAAACTAGGATTCCAGCGTTCATCGTGACGATGTCCAGCAATGTCCTTGGGGCATGTGTGAAAGTTCTTATATCTTAAACTTTCCTGACAAACATCATGGGATTTGAAATTATGAAGCATACTCATTTTGGGATGTAGAATGACCTGATCAAGTGATAGAACGATGTGTGGATTATTAAGGGTTAATTGACGCACTGCTGGTGGGCAATAAGTCTTACTTTTAAAAAGCCACAAAAGTATAGAACTAACACTGGGGTATTTGATTAAGCACTCAGTGAGGCACTCTTGAGTAAGTCCATTTTCAATATAGCATTTACAGTATCTTCGCACTGGGTGATGTTGATGCACTATGAAAAATAGTTCTTTTTCGACTAAATATTCCAAGTGATCAATAGTTGGGATTTGAGATTCGGCTTGACCAATTTGTCCAATGTTTTTCTGCAATTTGTAATAAATGAGAATAATAATATATTATGCATATATGGAACATACAGGGCACGTAATTACTAAAAAAGAAAAATGTAATAATAATAATAATAATAATAATAATAATAATAATGATAAAAATAATAATAATAATAATAATAATAATAATAATAATAATAATAATAATAATAATAATAATAATAATAATAATAATAATAATAATAATAAAAATAATAATAATAATAATAATGATAATAATAATAATAATAATAATAATAATAATAATAATAAGAATAATAATAATAATAATAATAATAATAATAATGATAATAATAATAATAATAATAATAATAATAATAATAATAATAATAATAATAATAATAATAATAATAATAATAATAATAATAATAATAATAATAATAATAATTATGATAATAATAATAAAAATAATAATAATACATACATACGTACATATATACATCCTTACATACATGCATACATACATACATACATACATATACCTTGGCTGTTTCCCCCTTTAATTGGGGGGTAGCCGACATCAAGAAAGGAAAACAAATAGGGGGATTACTTTGCTCTATGGGCAATGACGATTGAGCTAGCGACCATTCAGATGGCACTGCTGGAGTGCCACAGCCCATCCTCCCGGCTCTTCCACATTCTGTGTCGCTTCACAACTGCCAGCTCCTCCTACTGCCCCTACCACAGGGCTATCTCTGTAAGATGCAGCCCCGTGGTAACAGCAGGTGCCCATCAGAGCCGCGTCACAATTGCTCGCCACTCATTCCTACTCCTAGCACGCTCGCTTGCTTCCCTCACATCCATCCTCCTATCATTCAGGGCTCTCCTTACTCCATCCATCCATCCAAACCTAGGCCTCCCTCTAGCATTTCTCCCATCATCTCTCGCATTCATCACTTTTTTCAGCAACCTTTCATCATCCATCCTTTCCACATGGCCAAACCATCTCAGAACATTCATATCTAATCTGGCTGCAATTTCTCTCCTCACACCCGTTCTTGCTCTCACCACTTCATTCCTAACCCTATCCAATCGAGATACACCAGTCATACTCCTCAGACATTTCATCTCAAACACATTTAGTTTCTGTCTCTCACTTACTTTCATACCCCATAACTCTGATCCATACATCACAGTTGGCACAACCACTTTCTCATACAAAACTTTCTTAACATTCATTTCCAACCCTCTATTCTTCTTCTCCATTCAACATAACATTCAATCCAGCACCCTCCTCATTTCTTGTACACCTCATAACCTTACTCTTTCCCACATTCACTCGCAGCTTCCTTCTCTCACACACCATTCCAAATTCTGACACTAACTGACACAGCTTTTCCTCTGAATCTGCCACCACCACAGTATCATCTGCAAACAGCAACTGATTCAGCTCCCACTCGTTATCATCCCCATCTACCATTCTCAAACCTCGACCACGCACTCGCTCATTCACCTCTCTTACAACTCCATCAATATACAAATTGAACAGCCATGGTGACATCACACATCCCTGTCTCAGTCCCACACTCACTGGAAACCACTCACTCACTTCATTCCCTACCCTAACACAAGCTCTACTACCCTCATACAAACTCTTCACTGCATGCAACAATTTACCATTGATTCCATATAATCTCAAAACATTCCACATAGCCTCTCTATCAACTCTATCATATGCTTTCTCCAGATCCAAAAATGCAAAATACACATCCTTACCTTTTGCTAAATATTTCTCACATAACTGCCTAACTATAAAAATCTGATCTATACAACCTCTACCTCTCCTAAAACCACTCTGCACTTCTGCGATCACATATTCTGTCTTATCCCTAATCCTATTAACCAGTATCCTACCATACACTTTTCCTACCACACTCAACAAACTTATACCCCTAAAATTACTGCATTCATACATATCTCCCTTACCTTTGTATAGGGGCACTATACAGGCAATCACCCAATCCACTGGCACCAATGACAACATAAAGCATATATTAAACACTCTCACTAACCATTCCAATGCAGTCACACCCCCTTCTTTCAACATCTCCGCTCTCACAACATCCATTCCAGGTGCTTTACCTGCTTTCGCTTAATACAATGCCCGTTTCACCTCCTCTCTTGTAATCTCTCTCATTTTCATCTCCCATTACTGGCGCTTGAACCCCTCCCACTGCCACTATAGCTGCCTCTCTATCTTCCTCAACATTCAGCAAGCACTCAAAATATTCTGCCCATCTTTTCCTTGCATCGTTCCCTCTTAACATCTGTCCATTCAGATCTTTCACTGTCTCTTCCATCCTCGATCCACCCTTCCTTGCTCTCTTCACTTCTTTCCAAAACTTCTTTTTATTCTCCTCATATGACCTACTAAAATCCTGTCCCCACCTAACATTTGCCAACCTCTTCTCTTCCTCTACCTTCTGCTTGGTTTCCACATTTTTCTCCCTATATCTTTCATACTTCTCCCTACTTTTACACTGCAGCCATTCCTCAAAAGCCCTCTTTTTCTCTTCCACCTTCATTTTCACCCCTTCATTCCACCACTCGCTGCCCCTCCTCATGCCACCTCCAACAAGCTTCTTTCCACACACATCACTTGCATGTCCCACAAAACATTCTTTCATCAACCCCCATTCCTCCCCTAACTCCCCAACTTCTCTTTCTTTCACCCTGTCATATGCCACTCTCAACCTGTCCTGATATTCCTGTCTCTTCTCTGGCTTTTTCAACTCTTCCACCTTCACTATTTCCCTTCTACATCCCCCCACACTATTTCCCCACTCTTTTGCTACTACCACTTTTGCTTCTACCAAAAAATGATCAGACATCCCAGCAGCCACACCCCTGAATGCATGTACATCTTTCACTCTACCAATCATGCTCTTTGCTACCAACACATAATCCATCAATGCTCTTTCTTTCACTCTTCCATTTGCCACTCTCATCCATGTATACTTATTTATTAACTTCTTCTTAAATAAACTATTACCTATCACCAACTCTTGCTCCACACACATATCTAACAGTCTCTCGCCACTCTCATTCCCACCTGGTACCCCATACTTTCCTACAACACCTTCTATTTCTCCATCACCCACTCTGGCATTCAAGTCACCCAACACAACTACATAGTTCCTTCTACTCAGACCATCCACACATCTAGTTAACTCATTCCAGAATTCATCCCGCTCTTCCTCACTTCTCTCACATCCTGGCCCATGCGCACTAACAAAAGCCCAACATTCCCTTCCTATCCTAGCCCTCACCCACATCAGCCTAGATGACACTTCTTTCCATTCCACTACCTGATTTACCATCCATTCACTCAGCAATAATGCCACACCTTCTCTCGCTCTCCCCCTTTCAACCCCAGACACCCTACCCGTCACATCACCAAATGCCACTTCTCCTTTTCCTTTCATCTTCGTCTCACACAATGCCAATACATCCATCCTCATCTTACCAAACATATATCCAATCTCACATCTTTTGCTCTCTATCGTACTACAACCACGCACATTTAGACACCCAAAACTAGAATTTGGGGAGAAGTTATTCTCCCCTCTACTCCCCTTCTTCTTTGACGTCTCGCAGGAGGTTGATACAAGGGGGGGATTCCTAGTCCCCCCGCCCCGTCCACTTTTAGTCGCCTTTTACGACACGCAGGGAATACGGTGAGGCTATTCTTTGATATTGTGCCCGCCCCACATACATACATACATAAATACATACATACATACATACATGCATACATACATACATACTTGCATAAATACATACATACATATACACAGATGATGCAAAGATTGTGAAGAAAGTAAAAAACGAGAACAATGGTAGAGAACTTCAGGAGGATCTAAATAGTCTGCATGAGTGGTCAGAAAAGTGGCTAATGAAATTCAATACTTCAAAAGGTAAGGTAATGAGAATGGGTACAAGTGCAAGAAGGCCCAAGCTTGACTACTCGGTGGCTGGAGTACAGCTTCAAGAGACAGAAAATGAGAGAGATCTATGAGTAAACATACTGGCAGATTTGTCTCCAGAAATACATATAAATGGCATAGTAAGAGCAGCATATGCATTCTTATCAAACGAAAGGGTAGCCTTCAGGCATATAGACAAGGAAATGTTCAGAAATATTTATGTAACCTATGTGAGGCCAAAACTCGAATATGCAGCCCCCTTTTGGAATCCACACTTGAAAGAGCACATAGCTAAGCTTGAAAAAGTTCAAAGACATGCCACGAAACTGGTGCCAGAAATACCCAATCTCAGTTATGATGAGAGGCTGAGGGAATTAGACTTACCATCACTCGAAGCTAGAAGATTGAGGGGGATATGGTGACATTCTTTAAATTCCTCCATGGTTATGATAGAGTGGATAGGGATCGATATTTTGATATGGCTGGCTCTAGAACTAAATGTCATAGTTTGAAGCTTGGTAAGAAAACTTCTTTGCAGGATGTAAGGAAATACTTTTTCAGTGTAAGAGTAGTTGATAATTGGAATTGGCTAAGCGAGGAGGTAGTTAATGCTATCTCAATCCATATCTTTAAGGACAGGTATGATAAGTATCACTAAGTATAAAATGGAACCAATTAGGAGACTGGAAGATACGAGCTGTGGGCTCTTTCCCGTAAACACAGTTAGGTAAGCACAATTAGGTAAGCACATGGCTCATTTCCCTTTGTAAAGGGGGTGGCTGAGCCAAGAAACGTACATTCACCATGATCCACAATTACCTCGGTCACTCCACTCAGTTTCTTGGGAATAAAGGGTTGCTATGCCTTCTCCCCATTCCACCCTGCTTGGATCATCCACAAAGTAGGCGAGCAAGGATATTCTACAATGAGACCCGACAGCCGCAGCTGGTATACTCCACCGCTTCATCACACGGAACCTCCCCTCACACCCATCCATCACAGTTCACTAAGCTAGCAGATGCGAGAAATCCCTTTGGCCTGCATCATCTATGCACAATATTCCTCCACTAATTCCTATCTCTTGCACGCACTCTTCCCTGTTCCACTGACATTCCACGTGCAATAAATGTTCTTTTCACGCCATCCATCCATCTCATGCTAGGTCTCCCTCTTGATCTAACTCCAATCACTTCTGCACTCCACACTCTCTGCACTATTCGTTCATCATTTAGCCTTTCTATGTGTCCAAAACAACTCAACACTTTCTGATCTAACCTATCCGACAGCTTCATTCCAACATCCGTTTTCATCCTGACATCCTCATTTCTTTCTCTATCCATTCTAGATACACCAATCATACTTTTCAAACACCTCATTTCCCTTACATTCAATTTATTGCTTCCATCATCTCATGCATTCCAAGTCTCTGCTCCATACAATACTGTCAGCACAATCACACCTTCATATAGCCTTCTCTTTGCATTCATTCCCAAATATCTATTGCTCATTACACTTTTCAACCCACCTACACATTTACTTGCTTCCTTCACTCTGTGATCTACCTCTACATCGACTCGTCCACTCCTTGATACATGCGACCCAAGATACTTGAAACTCTCAGCTTCTTCAAGCAACTCCCCATTCACACCTACACTCAATCAGAAAACATGAACACTCCTCGTGCATCTCATGACTTTACTTTTACCAAAATTCACCCGCAACATCCTTCTTTCACACACACTAATAAGCTCAGACGCCAAATGATTCAATTCAATCTCAGTATCAGCCACCAGTACAGTATCATCCGCAAAAGGCCACTGATTCAATTTCCACAACCTTAAATCCTAACCAACTAGTTCCAATAATCTGTCTAATACTCTTTCATTTACTTCCCTTAACACTCCATCCATATACATATTAAACAACCATAACGACATTACACAACCTTGACGTAACCCCACATTCACCTCTATCCAATAACTCTTATTATTCCTAACTCTCACACTTGCTCTACTATTTATGTAAAAACTCTTCAAAGCATTCAACAAATTTTCACTTATTACCTACAGTCGCAACACACTCTATAACCTCTCTCTATCAAATAATAATAATAATAATAATAATAATAATAATAATAATAATAATAATAATAATAATAACAATAATAACAATAATAATAATAATAATAATAATAATAATAATAATAATAATAATAATAATAATAATAATAATAATAATCCATGGGTTTTGGCAAAAGGGTTTTACAGCCGGATGCCCTTCCTGACGCCAACCCTCCCCATTTTTCCGGGCTTGGGACCGGCACTGGGCTGCTATTTCTAGCAACCCAGAGGCTGAGGTGGATGTGTGGGGTGACGAGGGAGGACAGGATACGAAATGACCGGATCAGAGGTACAGTGAAGGTGGTGGTGGAGGCGTCGGCGAAAGCGCAGGAGAGGAGATTACAGTGGTTCGGTCATGTGAAGAGTAGAGAAGAAGACTACGTGGGTGTGAGAGTGATGGAGATGGACGTGCAGGGCAGACGTAGACGAGGAAGACCTAAACTACGGTGGAAGGACCGACTGAAGGAGGATCTCAGAGAGAGACAGCTAGGGGAGGAGCAAGTGATGGACCGGAACCAGTGGAGACGACTAGTGAAAAGATGCGACCCCATATGAAAATGGGAATGCAAATAGAGGAAGAAAAAGAATAATAATAATAATAATATTAATAATAATAATAATATATAATAATAATAAGCGGCAGGTCGAGGG
The DNA here is from genome assembly GCA_037179515.1 of Halocaridina rubra. Lineage (NCBI taxonomy): Eukaryota > Metazoa > Arthropoda > Malacostraca > Decapoda > Atyidae > Halocaridina > Halocaridina rubra. The sequence continues at coordinate 10,180 of JAXCGZ010015343.1, read as the reverse complement.
TTCGCGCCCCGTCACGGACTGAGGTTAGTAAGGGCATACACTCAGGGTAACGATTACATCTGCCAAAACAAGTCCTTCGTAAGAAGGCAACCGTCCTAGCCCTTAGTAGAAAAGGGAGTTCGTGACGTAAAACCGAATCATCATCAATAATAATAATAATAATAATAATAATAATAATAA
>JAXCGZ010015343.1:0-5000 GCA_037179515.1 Halocaridina rubra | reverse complement strand
ATTATTATTATTATTATTATTATTATTATCATTATCATTATTATTATTATTATTATTATTATTATTATTATTATTATTATTATTATTATTATTATTATCATTATTATTATTATTATTATTATTATTATTATTATTATTATTATATCGGGGAATGGGGTATTTTCCACTGCTAATTCAGACTGATACTCTGCACTCAGTTCTTCACAAATCTCTAAATGTGTCTCAGCAATGCTTCCGTCAGCCTTTTCCAACTTAAAATTTGTTCTTTGATCCTTAGTGGAAATGTTTGGGAATTTCCTTAGCTCTCCTGGAAATATCTCTCTCATAAGCCCTCTTTACCTTGCTCCTCTTACTAGATACAATTTGCTAAGCATATCTATATTTTCTCCTCCTCTACTTATTCCAACATTTGTCTCTTTAACTCTTATGCCTCTTACATTTATTATTGAGCCAAATCTCTTTGAATTTAAGCCATTCCTTATCCTTGGCACATGGTATGCAACAGCTAACTATACTCTCATATTCCTCAGAAAATATTTCGTATATCTCCTAATCTATGTAATACGTTGGCCCATGGCGTCAACCGCCCGTTGCAATACTACAGGTGAAGGGTCTTGTTAAATCTTCCTTCAGTTACGATTCTCTTTCTATGCCTACATCAACATCGATTATTCTTGGATATTCGTTACACAAGTCTTATTATCCCTTCACATCTGGCAAGTCACAATACACTCCCCATCTCTGTTTCTCTCTATGTTTTCTTCGTGCCCAGGCTCGATAAGGGTTGATTTTTTCTTTTCTTTTTCTCTTTTTCTTTTTGCCCGTCCTAGTGTCACAATCATTAAAAAAAAGTAAAAAAAAAAACACATAGATTCGTTGCTAGAAATGGTCAGCCAGTTAATACTTGCAAAATTATTTTTTATTTTTCTTGTTATTTCGTTTTGGATAGTTCCTTGGCATTTCCTTCTGGTGCCCCCTATCCCTCAGGCAGTACGAGTACATCTTCAAGTATATATACTCATTCAACAACATACAGTGATCACTTTTGCCATTCGGTGGTTCATACTTAAGTTTATCAATATCTAAAACGTTGCCTGTGAATACCTGTCCCCTGTTGGTACAAGAAATTTACTTATGCGTCTGTGTGTATGTGATCACCTAATTGTGATTACCTAATTGTGTTTACGGGAAAGAGCCCAAAGCTCGTATCTTCCCGTCTCCTGATCGGTTCCATTTTATACTTAGTGATACTTATCATACCTGTCCTTAAAACCATGGATTGAGATAGCATTAACTACCTCCTCGCTTAGCCAATTCCAATTATCAACTACTCTTACACTGAAAAAGTATTTCCTTACATCCTGCAAAGAAGTTTTTTTACGAAGCTTCAAACTATGACTTCTAGTTCTAGAGCCAACCATATCAAAATATCGATCCCTATCCACTCTATAATAACCACGAAGGAATTTAAAGACTGTCACCATATCCCCCCTCAATCTTCTAGCTTCGAGTGATGGTAAGTCTAATTCCCCCAGCCTCTCATCATAACTGAGATTGCGTATTTCTGGCACCAGTTTCGTGGCATGTCTTTGAACTTTTTCAAGCTTAGCTATGTGCTTTTTCAAGTGTGGATTCCAAAATGGGGCTGCATATTCGAGTTTTGGCCTCACATAGGTTACATAAATATTTCTGAACATTTCCTTGTCCATGTGCCTGAGGGCTACCCTTACATTTGATAAGAATGCATATGCTGCCCTTACTATGCCATTTATATATATTTCTGGAGACAAATCTGCCAGTATGTTTACTCGGATGGGTATGTGTTCGTGCTTTGTGTGCACGTGTGCATGGGTAAGTGTATGTGTGTGTATATGAGCATGGATATGTGTGTGTGTGTGGGTGTAGGTTTGCATGTATGTGAGTGTGTGCGAATGTGTGTTTGTGCGTGCGTATGTGATTCTGTGTGGGTGACTGCGTGGCTAAGTAATTCTTAATGGAAAAATGGATACTCTACTTTTGCTAAAGCTATAAAACATCGACGTACCTTATGCACGTGGCATTGCATCGACACGTGTATTAAGTGTCAAATAAACACCTTCAAACATGCCGGCCCGGATCCTATCTGATTTAATTGAAGAAGACACGCATGTTGAATTACTCTATTAGTCTCTTCCCTTCAACCAAACCACTCCCATATACTGCAGTGTCAATTACTGCTCTCAACTTGCATTATTAAAACGAGTTACCCAAAATACCCATTCATTGACAAAAAATGAAATGAAATAAAATAAAATAATAAATATATATATATATATGTGTGTGTGTGTGTGTGTGTGTGTGTGTGTGTGTGTGTGTGTGTGTGTGTGTGGTGTGTGTGTGTGTGTGTGTGTGTGTGTGATTACCTAATTGTGATTACCTAATTGTGTGTGTGTGTGTGTGTGTGTGTGTGTGTGTGTGTGTGTGTGTGTGTGTGTGTGTGTGTGTGTGTGTGTGTGTGTGTGTGTGTGTGTGTGTGTGTGATTACCTAATTGTGATTACCTAATTGTGTTTACGGGAAAGAGCCCAAAGCTCGTATCTTCCCGTCTCCTGATCGCTTCCATTTTATACTTAGTGATACTTATCATACCTGTCCTTAAAACTATGGATTGAGATAGCATTAACTACCTCCTCGCTTAGCCAATTCCAATTATCAACTATTCTTACACTGAAAAAGTATTTCCTTACATCCTGCAAAGAACTTTTCTTACGAAGCTTCAAACTATGACCTCTAGTTCTAGAGCCAGCCATATCAAAATATCGATCCCTATCCACTCTATCATAACCATGAAGGAATTTAAAGACTGCCACCATATCCCCCCTCACTCTTCTAGCTTCGAGTGATGGTAAGTCTAATTCCCTCAGCCTCTCATCATAACTGAGATTGCGAATTTCTGGCACCAGTTTCGTGGCATGTCTTTGAACTTTTTCAAGCTTAGCTATGTGCTTTTTAAAGTGCGGATTCCAAAAGGGGGCTGCATATTCGAGTGTGTGTGTGTGTGTGTGTGTGTGTGTGTGTGTGTGTGTGTGTGTGTGTGTGTGTATGTGTGATTACCTAATTGTGATTACCTAATTGTGTTTACGGGAGAGAGCCCAAAGCTCGTATCTTCCCGTCTCCTGATCGCTTCCATTTTATACTTAGCGATACTTATCATACCTGTCCTTAAAACTATGGATTGAGATAGCATTAACTACCTCCTCGCTTAGCCAATTCCAATTATCAACTACTCTTACACTGAAAAAGTATTTCCTTACATCCTGCAAAGAAGTTTTCTTACGAAGCTTCAAGCTATGACTTCTAGTTCTAGAGCCAACCATATCAAAATATCGATCCCTATCCACTCTATCATAACCATGAAGGAATTTAAAGACTGTCACCATATCCCCCCTCACTCTTCTAGCTTCGAGTGATGGTAAGTCTAATTCCCTCAGCCTCTCATCATAACTGAGATTGCGTATTTCTGGCACCAGTTTCGTGGCATGTCTTTGAACTTTTTCAAGCTTAGCTATGTACTTTTTCAAGTGCGGATTCCAAAAGGGGGCTGCATATTCGGGTTTTGGCCTCACATAGGTTACATAAATATTTCTGAACATTTCATTGTCCATGTGCCTGAAGGCTACCCTTACGTTTGATAAGAATGCATATGCTGCCCTTACTACGCCATTTATATGTATTTCTGGAGACAAATCTGCCAGTATGTTTACTCCTAGATCTCTCTCATTTTCTGTCTCTTGAAGTTGTACTCCAGCCACCGAGTAGTCAAGCTTGGGCCTTCTTGCACTTGTACCCATTCTCATTACCATACATTTTGAAGTATTGAATTTCATTAGCCACTTTTCTGACCACTCATGCAGATTATTTAGATCCTCCTGAAGTTCTCTACCATTGTTCTCGTTTTTTACTTTCTTCACAATCTTTGCATCATCTGCAAACATATTCATGAATGAATTTACCGACTCTGGTAGGTCATTTACATATACAAGGAACAAAAGTGGCCCTAAAACTGAACCCTGTGGAACTCCACTACTAACTCTTCTCCATTCAGACACTGACTGTCTTACTCTAACCCTCTGTTCCCTTCCTTCTAAGTAAGTTTTTATCCATTCCAAAACATTTCCACCTACTCTAGCCATTGATTGCAGCTTCCTAATAAGTCTCCCATGTGGAACAGTATCAAACGCTTTCTGGAAGTCTAGGAATAGCGCACTCTGCCCAGCCCTCTCTTTCCTGTAAGATTTGGCTTACCTCATCATAAAATTCTAATATGTTTGTTACTGTTGATCTACCTTCTCTGAAGCCATGTTGCCTCACTGACAAAATGTTGAAGGATTCCAAGTGAAGAGAGATATGTTTCCTTAGTAGTTTCTCCATAACTTTGCAAACTATGCTGGTCAAGGAAACTGGTCTATAGTTCAGAGCCGTATCCCTCCTTCCCTTTTTGAAGATAGGTATCACATTTGCTTGTTTCCAGCATCTTGGAATCTCCCCCGACTCCAGTGACTCCTTAAATATGATACTTAGTGCCACTGATATTGTGTTTGCGCATTTTTTAAGCACATGAGGGGATATGTCATCAGGACCCGTAACTTTATGAACATCTAAATCCATCAGCGCTTTGCATGCCTCTGTGGCTGTAAGGTGGATGTTCTCTAATACCGGCCCGTGAGCTTCTATCACTGCAATCTGAGGGGGTGGGGTATTTTCTACTGTAAATACTGACTGAAAATCCTTGTTCAATTCTTTGCAGATCTCTTCGTCCGTCTCAGTGATGCTTCCATCCGCTCTCTTTAGCCTTAAAACCTGTTCTTTTACCTTCAGTTTTCCTCTGATAAAGCTGTGGAAAAGCTTGGGATTTTCTTTAGCCTTCCTGGTGATGTCCCTCTCATAGTCTCTCTCTGCCTCTCTCCTTTTACTTAGGTAGTCATTTCTTGCTCTTTTGTAGGTTTGCCAGGCATTTATGTTT
>JAXCGZ010015342.1:32500-98286 GCA_037179515.1 Halocaridina rubra | reverse complement strand
CAGGAAATTGACTAATGACGTTTATCTTGTGATAGACTTTTATAATCAAATCAATCAATCAAATCAAAACATTTATTTCCAGTTTGTACAATGGTTATTCAACAATTAATAGTAACTTATAAGTAGACATGTAATTAAACTATAAATAAGAGGGTCAGACATATAGTTAAATTAAATGTAGCTTTCATAGAAAATAATAATGCTGTAATAAAAATGTTAACAATAATGTTAATAATAAAGTAGTAAGTATGCCACTAGATACAGGATCGTTATTATCGGCATCATTTCCATATTTGTTTCCTTACAATGAGAATAATTAGTTCTAAATGAGCAGCAACTATTTGTCCAAAAGAAAACTATATAGTTTGCCTTTGAAAGCTGTGAAGGAGGATGCATTTTTAAGATGCTCTGGAATATTATTCCAGAGTGTTGGCCCTTTGATAGTGATCATCTTTAAACTTGCTTCTGTGTTTGTTCTGTGAATAAAGAGCTCACTGCTCTGTCTTGTGTTGGTTCCCCTTATATCCCTGACTGTTTTTAAATTAAATAGCCAGCTAGGATAATGATGGTCCAAAATTTTGAATACAAAAACATAAATAGCAGTTTTGAATACAAAAACATAAATAGCAGTTAAGAATGGTTTGAGTCTACTTTTGAAGTTTGCACCACTTTCTTCTGCTGTTGTGCTGCTTATAGAGCAGAGATGTAAAATCCCTGCATGGCAGGAGGTTTTTCAATCTGCAGTTGAAGTGCAGCAACAGTACCAGACAGTCTGTAGACAACATTATGCACTCGATAGGAATTCCAATGTCAGTGCTCACTGGATGTTTAAGGACACCGGGTCTGTCAAGGACAAACTTCAGTCATTAATATCTTGAAGTGGGCGGAGTGAGGAGCATATAGAAAATATTCGTGAGATGTTTGTTCTGGGTTAGGGAAAGGCCATTCTGCGAGCAGCTGTGGAACTGAACATCAGTGCGACATATCCACTGGATTTTCTGGCCTCATTTCAAGCTGCATCCATACAAAAGAGATTTCACAATGGTGTTCAGTTCTGAAGCTGTTGGCAGAGAGGACTTTTCTTGACTCTGAACAACTGTCTCGGAGCCTGTTTCGACACTTTCCTCACTTCACCTACTTTTAGGTCTTTTTCATCAGGATATGTTCATTATGGATCTAGTCTCCTTAAAGTTCTGATGGGTCAGCAATGGTTTTCTCACTCGGTGCATAATACTGTCCAAAGACTGTCTGTATTTGCCGCTGGACTTTGACCATTCCTTGAAAAACATCTTGCCATGCAGCAATTTTACACCAGCTTTAGAGTCAGCATGGAAGCAGAAGAATAATAGGCAAAACTTCAAAAGTAGACTTAAAATGATTCTCATCTATTAAGTAAAAGTTTATCACAATATGAACGTCACTGGTCGATTACCTGCCAGGAATACTGAATATCATATCACGAAGGGACTTATGAAAAACTCATACCTTTATTTGGGCGAGAATTTTTTTGTGGGACAGAACTAGTACAATCATTAGATCAAACCTGAAATGAAACTATTTGGTGATTGTGTCAAAGCCTCTATCAGTTAGTATAATTAGCAAAATAGCAAATTTATATTCCAATTCTTATCTACTTCAGTACTGAGCTATATATGTGTTTGTCAATATAATTTCAGATTTATTTTGTACAATATCATACTACTGTTCTTTCATGAATCAGCAATGAACTTTACATTATTGACTTCTGATATGTTAAAGTATCCTAATATTTCATACTTACTGCAATTGTTTTTTTTTCAGAACACAATCCATTTGACATTGCTCATCATGACAGCCTGTTTGATGATGAAAAATGCCTTGTAATCAAAAGCGTTTCCATGGGCACGCGTACGGAATCTCTCTCCAGCGCTGAAGGGAATCGCTTACGACCAAAATCGCAGAGCGATGAATATTTACTAGACGACGAGACTCCCGTTCCAAAAGTTAAGAAGCAGAGTAGTCAGATTGCCAAAGAACTATCAGATCTAGTGAATTACTGTCAAGCCGTTAAATTTCACGGTTTCAATCCAACCAGTCCCAGGGAGTCCGTGAAAGCGAAGAAGCCAGGTGGTCGGAAGAGTACGGTCCAGCCACCCATAATCACGAACACACCTATTTTGGTCCATACACAAGTGGCCTCTGATCCTAGTCGCCTTGAACCTATTTTACAACCCCCTATACTCAAACGACCCATGGGCGTACATCCATGCTACCAGTGTTCGTCCCTTAACGAAAATACAGCCAAGAGACTCTGTCGAAGACAACCGCTCGAAGCTCTACAGCACACGGAAGGACAGCTCATGCGCACGTATCCTGCAGCAATGCGCATCGATTCCTCAAATTTCAACCCTCTTTACTTCTGGGCCTTTGGTATTCAAATGGCCGCTCTGAATTATCAGACAGATGACACATACCTCCATTTAAATTACGCTATGTTTGAACAAAACGGTAGATGTGGATTTGTTCCTAAACCAAAAGTTATGTTGGGACGACCGACACATGATGTACAGACGTTTCAATCCTTTTGATAAGGAGTTTGACGGACTACATGTCTTAAGCCTCAGGTAGGGATAATATCCGGACAATACGTTTGTTCAAACAATTTTCAAGTAGTCCTCAAGTCGAGTTGAAATCTTAGGGATACCCGTCGACTGTATAAGTTTAAAACTAAACCCATTCCTAGAAACTCTTTTAATCCCATCTGGAATGAAACCTTCAACATTCGTGTCATGTTAAGGATTTGCATTTCTGAGATTAATTGTGACAGATACAGCAACAGGGCAACATGACTGCACAGAGGATATTACCCCTAAAAGTTTACGCAGAGGGTACCGTCATGTTAGACTGCGGAACCAGCAGAATCAAGCTCTTCCAGTCTCTACTTTGTTTATATACACGCTGATGGAAGAGGAAGAATATGAAATTCAGCAGATGTCGTCTAATCTTGAGCTATCCGTTGATTTAGATAAGAGTAAAGAATTAGATATTGAACGTGAAACAACTCCAACGGTTCCATTAAAGAGAAGAAAATTTTTTGTTAAATACATGGCGTTGTCCCTGACGAACCTTATACTGTCATAAGTGCCACGCAGAATGCACTACCAGAGATGTAATAAACAAAGCTGTGATGAAATTGGCAAAGGTGCAAGATTAGAAGACTATATCCTCATTGAAGAAGTAGCCAAGGATGGCAGAAGAAAGAAGACAACCAACAACGCAGCGTATCTAGACATAAACGAGAGACCTCTAGAAGCCCAAGCTCAGTGCAAGGGGAGGGAAAGTTGTCCTGAAGAAAACCTCTGATGACCCAAGCACTAGAGCCTGGCTCACAACTATCATGAGCACAGCTTCCAAGGAGAAGAAGAAGAAAAATAATGAAGGGAAGTTACTGAAGAAGCAAAGGGATGGGAAGAAGAAGACAACTTTCTAGTTTGCGTTTATAATGTCTCTTCGCAGATCCCATACACAATACTGAAAGCTCCGACCTCCAGCACCGCCCAAGATATACTTGCCCAGGCATTAGTCAAAGCCCGTCGCATGGAAGATCCCGCGAGATTTGTGTTGGTTGAAGAACTAGAATACGGTCAGTTAACCGATTTGACAGGTACTACTGCCAGGCGTAGATGTCCTCGAGTGGAAAGAAGGGTTTTACCTGATACAGAAAATATATACAAGGTGCAAGCAGCTTGGAAAACCTTGGGTAAACTAGTACTAAAGGAAAGAGGAGCACCATTAGATGGCTCTGGAACCCTAAGCAGAGCTTCGGCAGCTGCATCAGCCATCAGTTCAACTCTCTCGACAGCTATTAGTCGCGTTAGTCGTTCAAGGCATTATGAACGCCGACCAGTCAAAGAGACGTTATAGCGATCCCAGTGCCCTTGCGGCCGCTCACGAAAACTTTCCTGATCGTAGGTTTAAAAGTCTTCACGACACGTGGAGAGCGGGGATCAAGTGGTGCTCATTCCGAGGGGAAGTCTTGTCGGACGACGAGCACGCTTCCTCAGATCTAAGGGCAGCTGTACACAAGCTTAAAAAAGTTTCACTTAAAAAACTACAGAAAGTGTGGAGATAAATTGTTTACTTAGTGTTTGCATAACAATGAACTTTAATTAAAGTTGTTACTTTTGTAAAGACAACACAGCAAACAAATAGAGCTTATCAGACTCCTAAATACATTGCACTTACTTCTAACAAATATTTAAACAGATTTGGAGTATATCCATGTCTCTTTCCATTCACACGATCTCATTCATGGCGTGCATTACTGTAGTGGAAGTTGTTCCGTCAACCTACAAACTTCAATGACTCGGTATTGTAGTACCCATTGCCAAAAATTAAAATTGTGGTTATTTTTATATAGAAAATTAAACACATACTAAAGATTGTATGCTTAAAGCTCTTTTATCCGTAGAAAATGAAAGATTCCAAGAAATTGTAAGCTTAAGATTTTGTACTTTGTTAACCGATAAGTGCCGAATATGAAAGTTAGAACGAATAAGTACGTTACTGAAAGTAAAGTGTCGATGTTGTCAACAAATGCCCGGTGTTATTATGTATTAGGAAAAGATGGCGACTGTGAAGCTTAAGGCCATATATATATATATATATATATATATATATATATATATATATATATATATATATATATATATATATATATATATATATATATATATATATATATATTATATATATATATATATATATATATATATATATATATATATATATATATATATATATATATATATATATATATATATATATATATATATATATATATATATATATATATATATATATATATATATATATATATATATATATATATATATATATATATATATATATATATATATATATATATATATATATATATATATATATATATAATATATATAATATATATATATATATATATATATATATATATGAAATGACAAGAAAAGTAATGGGATGGTGTGTGTGTGTGCTTTAAATGTATCAGTTAATTAATAAGTACAATTGACTCCCTTTGCATGGACTTGGGATATGAAGTGTAGTATTTTTTTCTCAAAAAAGAACGGCATACGAAAGTCTTACAGATGAAAAGGTTATTAATTGTAGGACATTAAATGATGTATATAGTGTAGATATTACTATTAATAGATAAAGAAATACTATAATTATTATTCTAGCATTATATATATTGATCCTTGAAATAAAATATTTTACATGAATAACTCCGTGAAATGTAAAAAAAGTGATCATTATGCCATATCTATGTTGTGGTAACATAATCAGTGTTATTTTTTCTTAAAACTATGTAAAAAGAGTAAAAATACTATTAAGTAAGTGTATTCAATACTTTTGAATTTTAATATAGATAAATGATTTCGTTTACTTGCATATCACTTAATCTTAAGAATTATATAAAATATGCAAACAGTTTCATCCCTTACAAAGCATATCCAAGTCAAATTATTACATTTAGACTGTTCCTTTTTGTTGGTCAGTAAGTGTCTAAAATTATCATACATATTGTGTGTTCGAAGAGAGGTATAAAAACTGAAGCCTATATATTAACGGTTTATAGTATTATAAGTACTTAAGACCCTTTTTATTTTTATCTTTTTTTAAATACCTGTCAGGTAAATTTCGATGCTTTCATGTCTATAACTACAAAGTACAGTAATAACTCGCCCTACGTTGTTAATTCATTCCAGAGGATAAGACTTAAGTCTGAAAGCAACTTATATAAAAAGTACATTTAAAGAAGACCTAGACCTTAGATATAGATTTGGTACAAGCCAATCCCATAAAGTTGTTAACATCGTTCAATAGTTCCACAAAAAGTATAAGTCAACTACTCCTGTATACCCTTTAAAAATAACAGAGAGCCCTATAAACATGTACAGAATCAGGAACTCTATAACGCAATAAACATCGTTTGAATAGGACAACATTTACACAGTCTTTTTAAACAAATATGCATTATGTCTACATTGCAATGTATGGTAATGTTAAAGAAAGTCAGATAAAAACTTACCTGATGGGTGACGTCCATGCGCTTTTTGGAGAAAAGATTAGAGATGTGTTGATGTTGATGGCTTAGGCAAGTCATGTTTACTGTTGATGTGCTGCAAGATCATACTGAAAGTGCCCCAAATAGTTTTGCTCTTCTTTTCTCAAGGATAGTGTATATAGGATAATACCTTCATTAACTGCTCCCATGATATTTGCAGAGCATTGTGCAAAGTGCACCATGGACTGCTGCGTTTTGCTATTGGTGAATCATCGTCGTTCTGGTTCTGTTTCCTTCTCCTCTTCTTGGCCACGGTTATTTATGGAGCTCTTTCAACTCCTCTTTTGTCAGGGGCTGCATATCTGACTCAAATAATGACACAAAATCCTCCTCCCCAACTGCATTAGCGTTTCATCAATCAACGTCACCAAGGCTTTGTGATAATTATCTCGTCAAAGCTCTTGAAATTGTGACCAAATTGACGGTAAAGCTTCTAAACGCATTCGTTCCGATGACAAAATTTCATTCAAGCAGTATATATATCAATCATGGCCTTGTAGATATTGTATCCTCTCTAGAAGTCACAGAGTATAATACCGATCCATTGGCTGCATAGAGAGTTGTTGGGGAGGGAGGAAACAAGTGATATAAGAATGAAAATTACTGAAGCATTGTCTAAAATATAAAGGATTTCAAATGGGATGACCTTGTCCTTACAATACTTTTCCATTACTGGTGCAAGAAAATTCAAGATATAATCCTCAGAAATTATAATAGTTACCTTAACCTTGGGATCTGACATCCATATAACAGGGAGAGAGGCCTCAAGGATGTTCTTCAACTCTCGAGGATTGTGTGTGTGACACATCAACAGTGGCTCTAGCTTAAGAGTCCCCGAGCATTTTCCTCCTAAATTAAGGGTCAAAACTATGAATGAACACTCTGGCATTCTCCTCCAGAAGAGACTGGCCTCATCTACACTGCCTATCTGTTCCAGAGAAAGCTGTTGTCCTTCATGATCTTCAAGGTTGCTGGGAATTCAGTGACTGCTAAGTTCTTGGCCAGAGCACTTTCACCTGGGATTCTGATGTTGCAAAGATTATGTCGCTGCTTGGAACTGCATAAAAACTAGCCGAAACTTGTCTTGATTCTGCATTTTTCTCTACAGAATACTTCTTCTTGAGGTCTTCACACAGAGACAACTCTTTCTCCTAAATAAACATTTGTTTAAAGGGATATGTAGACAAGTCTGCCGTTCGATCCTAAAATAAGATGGTCCTCTTTCTTCTAAGATCTTGACTCATTCCTGGTTAATAACGTAATTCTTCTTTGCTGGCAAATTATCTATGAATGATCACTGACACTGTCAGCAAATTAAGCAAAAGGCAAAATCAATGGCAACGACCTTTTCACCCTTTTTCATATCGCTTAATCATAGCCAAGTTAGTTTCCAAAATAATGGATACAAACATGACAGAGACAGAGCAGGTGGAAGCAGCTCATCAAAGAAAAAAAGCAACCCCGTATAAAGACAGCCTAATAAAGCTGGCGAAGAAGAATACTAGTATGATGCTTAGTAGCACCCACACTAGAAGGAGAATCTTTTTCAGGAGACATATCAATAAATAACCAAAAATTTAATACAAATAAGACGCTGCAAATACTATAGGACATTCCATAAGCACAAAGTTGAATATATTAGCACATATGGGCTCAGTCAACGGTAGACTGATGGACTATAACAAACATCATTTGTTTATACAAATGTTCGTAGCATTACTGTACATACTTTACGTAATATAGTTATAATTTTTAACATTTAAGATTATTTATATATTATTTTATATGTAAAATAGAGACTAACATAAGTTAAAGAGCTGCTGTAAGGCGAGGTATTACTGTATAAGTTTTCATGGTATATTTACAGATTTAGGTACTTTGTTCTATATTAGTATTGATGACAAATTTGTATTTAGCACTTATCATAATTTTCCTATTTTGATATGTTGTAGACTATATTGCCTTTTAAGTGTGTGGTGTAATAATTTTCATAATTAAAATGCACATTACTTGGAGCTAAAAAAATAAGCTATATAAATCAAGCATTGTTACAGTAGCACTTGACCCATCTACAATTGGTTGCATTTACAGACCTTTAAATTGGCCTAATAAAAATTTCTCTTGTGTTATTGAGTAAACATCTGTGATAATTATTTGAGTTAGCAAGCTCAAGCAAGATTGTCAGAGACTGGTTGTGTGTCAAAAATTTTCAAATGCTGTGAAAGTACTTTGCAGCCAAACATTTTTGGCCGGCATACTGTGAGTACAGCCCATGCGTATTTAGTTACAGTCAGTAGGAACTATGTTTTTACTGTCATCTTGTGCTGTTGATCGGTTCTACCACTTCCGTGTAAGTAAAAAATAATATACGGTATATTTAAAACCCTAATGTGTCTATACTTTGCATATAATCTATTCCCAACCTTCTGTATACTTTGAATTAAACCTAGTTTGTTATACCGTACTAAAACTTTGCCAGATACAAATGAAAATTAAATAAAAACAGTACTATTGTTGTAATAATACATTTTGGGGGTAAAATTTTATGAAATCATTTTCTTATATTTTCCAACTGTGTATATTCAAAAGAACTATTTACCTTGAAGTTCCTAAGACATTTTAAAAAACAAGGGTCATATAACCTAATATTCTGATAGTTACTAAAACAGCAAAAGACTGTAAGTTAATACGATTAGGTGCTGTACAGCTTTTAAAAGATTGTGGTCTTTACTGTACTGTATTATATTTATGAACATTTTGGATTTTGTATTACAAAACCTTGTAACAGTACAGCAGTTCTTGGTCCCAGTGGTTAATGCTCAATCATTTCTTCATGTCAGATCTAAATGCAATGCTTCAGATGTTTTTTCAAAGAGCTCCACATATCCTCCGACATAAGTAATCTACATAAACAGAATTATATACCTGCATATATGTAACAAAAGACAAATATCAGTTAACTATGAAATTTTAATAGTTTGTAAATGGTCGTTTGTATTTATTTTCAAAATTATATTGATGAAGTATGGGAAAAGCCATACTTATTATTATTATTGTAAAAATAGCTGATGACATCAATTCAGGGATTTTAAATATTTGATGTGATGGTAGATAAAAAGACTTGTACTTTCTCAGCAAATTACAAACTGTAAATAAAATTTGTGGTAAGGCTTTTCCATTGTCACATAGAATTATGCAAAATATAAAGTAAGACTTATGTTAATACCATAGTATGATAAAGCACTGGGAGGAAATTTGTAGACTAATATTTTCAATTTCTTCCAAGTGGTATTTTTTTCTTCTTCTTTGCCTTGACCTTAAAGCTATTTCTATTAGAGGTCTTAGGGTCTTGCTATTCTTTTCCACCTTTTATGGTCTCACGTCTCCTGTTCCCTTGGCTCCTTATCCCGCATATCATTTGATACGTGCTTATGCACTTGTGGTCATTCCTAGATTCAGTAGTTTTATTTATTCTGCTGCTGGGCATTTTAGCAATGATACTTTTACATTACTGACATATTTGGTATGCTCCTACGCGACTGTTGTCATGGTGGTTAAGGTCACAAACATGCATCAGGTAACTCTCAACGTTTGCAATGCGATGGCTTTTGCAGAACTTGGCCAGAGATTGTGAATAGAGTGGCCACCATGGTTGAGTGGTAATGGTTGCGACTTTGATGCATCAAAGTCTGAGACTAAAAAGGGCATTCACTCAGGGTAACAGTCACATGCCAAAAACAAAGTTCTTTGCAAGAAGGAACTGTCCTAGCCTCAAGTAGAAAAGGGACTGTGTGATGTAAAACCGAGCACATCACATACATGTACACTCTTGGGTTTTCAAGTCCTAAGTTTTGTGGCCTTTTCTGTCGTTAGAATGATTGGACGGGAATCCATCGTCACTGCTACTGCTGTACTCAAAGATACACCTGAATGGTAGAAAGCTATTTTCTTCCTTTACTTAACAATTTTCGACAGTTTTCTTCATCTGGAAACAGATGATGTGACTGCACTCTCATTCTTTAAATGGAATAAAGATTATTTCTATAAGGTGAATAAGGATGATCTTTACAAGAGGAATAAGGATGGCCTCTATAAGAGAAATAAGACAGCCTCTATAAGAGGAATAAAGATTACCTCTATAAGAAGAATTAGGAGAGCCTCTATATGAGTGACAAAGAGTGCTTCTTTATTCTTGTATTTTGCCTTTCTACCAAGATTCTTGAGGAGCTAACTTTTTTTTTTTTTTTTAGGATGGGATAGGATAGGAGGGGAAAAAAGGGGAGGGAATTAAGGATATAAGGGAATTGGAGGGAAAAGCACGAAAATTAAACAAAGTAAGAGATAAAGAAAGGGATGGGCAGACTCTCGTGCTAAGTTTTGATCTGGAATTCAGATACTTTTACTTATCCATTTTACCTGAACTAACTCACTGAGGAGTAGCATTCCAGTTCACTCCAAGCCAGGTTTTATTTTTCCCCACAAAGCAGCTCCTAACTCAAAAGTAAGATGGAAAAGCACAATTATGTAGTTTAGCCTGTAAAATGTCTCTTCATTTGTTTCTGATTGCTCTTTGAAGTTATGCTTTAATTTCCAAGACTTTTTCTTAAGCCACTATCACTTAATCTGGGCAATTTTGTCTTTAAGGCATAGATTTAAAGAATAGCCTGCCTTGAGCACTAATTTCTATATATCTACCTTGGCTGTTTCCCCCTGTAATTGAGAGGTAGCCAACATCAAAAAAAGAAAACAATAAGGGGATTACTTAGCTCTATGGGCAATGATGAGGGAGCTAGCGACCATTCAGAAGGCACTGCTAGAGTGCAACATCCCATCCTCCCGGCGCTTCCACAGCCTGTGTTGCTTCATAGCTGCCAACTCCCTTACTGCCACTACCACAGGGCTACCTCTGTTAGATGCAGCCCCGTGGTAACAGCAGATGCCCATCAGAGCTGCATCACAATCGCTCGCCACTCATTCCTATTCCTAGCACGCTCACTTGCTTCCCTCACATTCGTACTCCATCCATCCACCCGAACCTAGGCTCCCTCTAGCATTTCTCCCATCAACTCTCGCATTCGTCACCTTTTTCAGCAGTCTTTCATCTTCCACCCTTTCTACATGGCAAAACCATCTCAGAACATTCATATCTAATCTGGCTGCAAATTCTCTCCTCACACCCATTCTTGCTCTCACCAATTCATTCCTAACCCTATCCAACCGAGATACACCAATCATACTCCTAAGGCATTTCATCTCAAACACATATAGTTTCCGTCTCTCACTTACTTTCATACTCCATAACTCTGATCCATACATCACAGATGGCACAACTAGTTTCTCATACAAATTTTTCTTAACATTCATTTCCAACCCTCTATTCTTCATCACTCCTTTCAATGCACCCAACACTTTACATCCATCATTCACTCTGTGACATACATCTGCTTCCACTCCACCATTTGCAGCTATAACCGAGCCTAAATACTTAAACTGATCAACTTCTTCAAGTGTCTCTCCACTCAACATAACATTCATTCCAGCACCATGCTCATTTCTTGTACACCTCATAACCTTACTCTTTCCCACATTCACTCACAATTTCCTTCTCTCACACACCATTCCAAATTCTGACACTAACTGACACAGCTTCTCCTTTGAATCTGCCACCACCACAGTATCATCTGCAAACAACAACTGATTCATCTCCCACTCGTTATCATCTCCATCTACCATTCTTAAACCTCAATCACGCATTTGCTCATTCACCTCTCTTACAACTCCATAAATATACAAATTGAACAGCCATGGTGACATCACACATTCCTGTCTCAATCCCACACTCACTGGAAACTACTCACTCACTTCATTCCCTACCCTAACACAAGCTCTACTGCCCTCATACAAACTCTTCACTGCATGCAACTGTTTACCATTAATTCCATATAACCTCAAACCATTCCACATTGCCTCTCTATCAACTCTATCATACGCTTTCTCCAGATCCAAAAATGCAAAATACACATCCTTACCCTTCGCTAAATATTTCTCACATAACTGCCTAACTATAAAAATCTGATCTATACAATCTCTACCTCTCCTAAAACCACTTTGCACTTATGCAATCACATTTTCTGTCTTATCCCTAATCCTATTAACCAGTATCCTACCATGCACTTTACCTACCACACTCAACAAACTTATACCCCTAATATTACTGCATTCATTCACATCTCCCTTACCTTTGTATAGGGGCACTATACAAGCAATCACCCATTCCAGTGGCACCATTGACAACATAAAGCATATATTAAACACTCGCACTAACCATTCCGATGCAATCACACCCCCTTCTTTCAACATCTCCGCTCTCACACCATCCATTCCAGGTGCTTTACCTGCTTTCGCTTCATACAATGCCCTTTTCACCTCCTCTCTTGTAATCTCTCTCTCATTTTCATCTCCCATTACTGGCACTTGAACACCCCCCACTGCCACTATAGCTGCCTCTCTATCTTCCTCAACATTCAGCAAGCACTCAAAATATTCTGCCCATCTTTTCCTTGCATCATTCCCTCTTAACTTCTGTCCATTCACATCTTTCACTGTCTCTTCCATCGTTGATCCAACCTTCCTTACTCTCTTCACTTCTTTCCAAAACTTCTCTTTATTCTCCTCATATGACCTACTAAAATCCTGTTCCCACCTAACATTTGCTAGCCTCTTCTCTTCCTCTACCTTCCGCTTGGTTTCCACATTTTCTCCCTATATCTTTCATACTTCTCCCTACTTTTACACTGCAGCCATTCCTCAAAAGCCCTCTTTTTCTCTTCCACCTTCATTTTCACCACTTCATTCCACCACTCACTGCCCCTCCTCATGCCTCCTCCAACAAACCTCTTTCCATACACATCACTTGCATGTCCCACAAAACATTTTTTCATCAACCCCCATTCCTCCTCTAACTCCCCAACCTCTCTTTCTTTCACCCTGTCATATGCCACTTTCAAACTGTCCTGATATTCCTGTCCCTTCTCTGGCTTTTTCAACTCTTCCACCTTCACCATTTCTCTTCTACATCCCCCCACTCTATTTCCCCACTCTTTTGCTACTACCACTTTTGCTTCATCCAAAAAATGATCAGACATCCCAGCAGCCACACCCCAGAATGCATGCACATCTTTCACTCTACCAATCATACTCTTTGCTACCAACACATAATCCATCATTGCTCTTCCTTTCACTCTTCCATTTGCCACTTTCATCCATGTATACTTATTTATTAATTTCTTTTTGAAAAAACTATTACCTATCACCAACTCTTGCTCCACACACATATCTATCAGTCTCTCGCCACTCTCATTCCCACCTGGTACCACATACTTTCCTACAACACCTTCTACCTCTCCATCACCCACTGGCATTCAAGTCACCCAACACAACTACATAGTTCCTTCTACTCAGATCATCCACACACCTAATTAACTCATTCTAGAATTCATCTCGCTCTACCTCACTTCTCTCACATCCTGGCCCATACGCACTAACAAAAACCCAACATTCCCTACCTATCCTAGCCCTCACCCACATCAGCCTAGATGACACTTCTTTCCATTCCACTACCTTATTTACCATCCGTTCACTCAGCAATTATGCCACACCTTCTCTGGTAAAGAGCACCCTAGTGTAGAATTTACTGGCCTTCATAAAAGACCCAGTGGAAAACTGATGGTGGAGTAATTCCTTTTGAAGTTTTTCATCTTCAGTACCTTTATCGGGAAGATAACCTCCTCGACTTATTCAACCATTAAGGTGACTTGTCCGGGTTTTTGTTTTTGAAATATAATTTAACAAGGCAAATTATCATCTTTATCCAGTTGGTTTCACCTGAAAAACAACTGGGAGGTTAAAATGGGATTTGTTCATAGGGAAACTAGATAGTGCCTGTTTCTACTTAAGTTCTATAAATTCGAGATTTTCTTTTAAAGAATAGTGAAGCTCTGTCAAAGAGGAACAATAGTGGGAAACAAGGCTATTCGCAATAAATGATGTAAATCATTCATTGCAACTCTTACCTATGGATGCTTTCCAACACATACTTGGGTGATGTATACTGAAGAAAGTATGCTCTACCTGTGTCATGATGCAAATTTCCTCTAAGACTTATACATTGGTCAAAATACAAATCCAACCTTTCGTGGGTACTTATCAGGTATATTTGCTGTTTCTTAATGTACTGCAGTAAAACAAGGCCTATCCACTTGGTGAAATGAATTTTCTATGCAAGAACCTCCCTCTTAAATTATTCCTTTTAGTCAATAATAGAGACTCTGCCTGTAACACATACATACATACACAATGGCCTCAATTCCTCTTGTGAATGAGGCCAAGTCAAAGCACACATTCACCAAATGACAAACATGCCTCAAACACTTCTCTCAGTTCAATGGGGATACATGGTCGCCACAATTCCCCATCACCACCCACAGAGCAAATAGACAAGGATCTACTGTAGTGTGGCCCGACAGCAGCCACAGATGGTTGTCTTTACCAACTTCTTTCTAATACATAGAAGTAGTAGATGAAATACAGCAATTCTTTGACATAGGATACATTTATTTGAGCCTTTAAGGTGGAAAGCATTTAAGTATAAATACTCTATACAGTATATGCCTCTTAAGACCCCCTAATTAGAGAGAAAGTTCATTTTCAATCCAGTTACAATTAATCTGCATTTCATTCTGAAAAACTTTTGGAAGCCAGCATCATTACCTATGAAAGTTAATTCATATGAATTTATCGTTTTACATGTCACAGTTCGTCCCCATTCAAATAAGGGTGGACCCAGTACGGTTGCCCCGTAAATCAACAACTCGAGAGTATTATAACAGATATGCTGTTTCATAATAGATATGTTGCAAGTTATAGTCCTATGTGGTAATAAGAAGCTCTTACCATATGGGGAAGTAATATGTTTTTTTGAGTCTTTTTGAAAGAAATCATACCTTAGAAAAGAAACTATTTGCCCTGTATATCAACAATTCGAGAGTATTATAACAGATATGTTGTTCCATAATAGATATGTTGCAAGTTATAGTCCTATGTGGTAATAAGAAGCTCTTACCAAATGGGGAAGTAATATGTTTTTTTGAGTCTTTTTGAAAGAAATCATACCTTAGAAAAGAAACTATTTGCCCTGTAAGACACCTAGACAAGCGTTTACTTACAGGCGTAATTGAGAGATATATAAACCAGTACATGATGAGCACAAAAAAGAAATTGGGCTACTGTGTTGTGTTATATTTCTAAGAAGATATATAGAAAAAATGAGGCTTAAATAAGCTTTAAGACATAAGGGTAACAAGCAATAAGATGATAGCAAGAAAAATAAAGCCACCATCTCGTCTGTTACTGGAAAGGCTGAGATGCCATAGTGAAGTGGGGTTGGCGGTGCACAATTAACACGAAAATACTCATATCTGCCTTAGGAAGGCACAGAGAGAGCTGAAATGGATGATGATACTCTCTCAATGCGTAATTCTATATGATAGCTTTTGACAAAATATTTTGTCCATGCTGAAAAATCTTATACAGGCATAAACTTGACATTTCGTTGATGTAATTAAAGACGTAAGTAACTTACATGGCATCTGTAAATCAAGAGCGCTTTTTGTGTATAAAGTGATTATTACTGCATTATCAAGCTTATGTTAATTTGTGCCTATGTTCTGTTCTTTATCTCATTGGAACCATTTTAAGCTTACATAAATGGTCATATGCATGAAGTTGTTGACAAAATGAAGCATATAATCAACTTGAACAGCATATTTTTCGTCATATATGAAGTCATTACTACCACATTATTCAATTTCTGTAATTCATATCTTAGTTCTAAATCTCTTTCCAACCTGTCAGCTCGTATTGACAGCTCATATGCATCAAGTTGCAGGTATTTAAAGCTTTGAATCAATTATCACCACTGATATACTGATATCTTATAAAGTATAGTTTTGGTAAAATAATATCTCTTTGCAGCGTTGGCTGGCTAAACTATCTTTCTATTTAATGTGAAACAGTTATCTTACTTTTCCTTTTGCTACTTAAAGTTTATTCTTCATATTTGGGCATACTAACATTATTCTATTATGCCTAGGCTATATTCGTTTTCAGCCCTTTAGGGACAGGCTATCCTATGGTCGAACGCAACGTCAAGACGGGTGTCAGAGCTGACATTTTCGAATTCTAAATGATCAGTAAGTGCGATCAGAGACACTGGACGATAATGAATGAAAATGAAAGGTTCTAAGTTTCTTAAAAAATACCTGGATTTACTTGCTTCGCATATAAATATTTTTCAAGGATAAAAATTTCAAAGTCATGTCCATTAAGTTAGTTTAGCCTATAAATATTCAATTTGTACTCATTTTTAAGTGTCATTATGTATATAAATTAGTTCACCACAGTAAATGTATGGCTGGACTATTTAATTTTCAGTAATTTTTAAGCACCATTTAGCCTTTAAATCAGTTTACAACAGTCAACAGATGGCTGGAAAATTTAATTCTTACTTATCTTTATATGCCATTTAGCCTTTAAATCAGTTCACTTCAATAAATGTATGGTCGGAACATATAATTTTTACTCATTTTTAATCGTCATTTAGCCTATAAATCAGTTTTCCACAGTAAAGGGAAGGAGGTTACATTTAATTTTCACTAATTTTCGAAAAACCCAATATCTGATAATCTTGTACCTAAAACTTATTTAATTTTCCAATGAATTGCATGTAGAATACAAAATAGTGAACTATACACACACACACACCTCCCATTTCATAAGACGTCCTTTATTCTGTTTCAACTACAAACTACATCAAGAAAAAAATATGTTCTTGACTTCGTTGGTATTTTTGCTCTCTATGAATCAAATCATATGGACAGTAACTCATGAAACTTTGACTCTTCATGTCGTTGGTTCGAGACCTGCCACAGTATGAGATTAGAAAGGGCATCCACTCTGGATAACAGTCGCACTCTGTCAAAATCAAAGTCCTTGGTAAGGAGGCACCATCCTAGTCCCTCTTAGAAAAAGGGAGTATGTGACTTAGAACTGGATCATGAATCAATCATATCAATTGCATATATGAACCACATAATGACAATCTACCTTTTTATTAACTCTCACTAACATATTCGCTCATGAAAATGGCCTTGCCATGCACAAATGACAACAGCTACGCATATCACAAATAATTATTATTCTTGAACAATTTTAACTCCGCAATGATGTGGTATCAGAGTGAGCTTAAAAGAATTAACAATATCCAAGTGTGATTAAGGGAACAGACAAATGCTTCATTGTCATATATTGTGAGAATAACACGAACATTCTGAATATATTTATCAGATATGGTATCAAAGTTTACCAAGATTGGAAATGTGTCCAATAAGTGTAAATAAAGATGCCCACACACAGTGTGATTGTCCTTGAGGCCTGATCGGATGAAAATCCTACTGGTTATCTTCCGACCACAACAAGCCCATACACGATCCAGTCTTGTCGGATTCGATCACATCTGTCCAGTGGTCTCAAGGCCAAACTGAATCAAGTATGGTCACCATATGAGAACTGACATTGCACTTCTTGATCTTGTATATAAATTCCGATATTAAAGACGCGAGATACCAAGGCTTGATCTTGTATATAAAATTTGATTTTCTCAAAACATACAACATTACACAAAGTTCTGCTAAATATTGTAATTTCCAAATGCATATATCATATATAATAAACACATCTAAGCTAAAACTTTCTGAACTGCTGAGTAGAACCAATGGTGCCAAGTTCGTATGAAAATAAAAGTCAAGACAATGTCAAGGAGAAACTCTAGTCGTCTTGACTTAAGATTCACTGGCGAAAACACAGATAAAGTAATGAAATCATTTAAAAAAAAAATAGAAAAATGCATTGAAAGAAAGGGCTTCCATTTTTTATGATGGAAAATTGAACCGTTCTTAAGCGTTGAGATTTTTCATAAGAGTTGGGTATCCGGGTAAGGACTTGTGCTTCAATACAGATTTAGAATGTTTCAAATATATTTTTGGCAAATATTTTTACGGGCAAATATTTCTAACGTCCTTGCTAATGCACACATGAAAAACTAGAATGTATTGCTGAGTATTTTTATAGTGATCTTCTCAAATGGCTTTTTTGTTACACGGTATCAGGAAAAAACTTTAATTCTATGTCCTGTGAATTTTCATAAGATTTTAGGCTATTTTTTATTCCCTAGATATTATTTTATTACGCCTCAAAAGTTAAGAATTAAATACGCAATTCAACATTAAAAGCTACTGAACAATTATAACAAAAGAATACGAAATTTAACTTTATTCACAAAAAAACAGTAAAAAAGTACAAATGTACATAACACCAAAGAATCAGCGACTAAATAAATTATATACTGTAAATCTCAACCTGTTTATGTATGACTGTATTTTAATACACATAATATTTATTTTCAAAATCAAGCTTGTTTTTGTAATTTTCCAAAACACACAAAAAATTGAGGCAGTAGGAAAAAAAAGCACTAATTACATTACCAGACACTAATGATGGTAATATAGATTCATATAAATGTAAATCATTATTAATGCACTCTTCAATCTAACCCTCTGCACTAAGTTTTAAGTTTGTTTTGTACAAATTTTATATGTACTTGTATATAGCGTGTTGTAAATTATCAGAGATTTTTGTGATTTTTTTCCTCTTTGTACTTAGTATATACTTAATCTTCCCTCCTTAATCTAATTCTTAAATAATAGGTAAAACAAAAAAATTATATTTGTGTGACAATAAACTTACATATGCTACATATGCTGTTAAATGTATAACTTTTGTTTTGGTCTGAAAATCCTTGCCAGCCCTGTCGTGCATTATTTTCTTATATATATATTCCAATTAAATAAGGCATATCTATATACAGTGAGTTTTTGTAAAATTCACGATTTCTTGATAATTTAAGTAGAGTATTAATTACTTAAAATTCCATATATTATATGTATAGATTTATGCTTCTGATGTAGGTAATTTAATGTAAAAAAAAATTAAATTTGATATAAATATTTACTTTTATGTGTAGTGATGCTAAAACACTTTAATGTTGACATATGTTTTATCCTTGGAGAATTTTATCTATAGTACGTCTTTTCCTTTGGAAAAATTCTATGCTTGGAGAGATAAAACTTTTTGAATTTCCTTGTTGCTGTTATTTGTTGTGAAATACCTTAATTAATGAGCGTAAATAAATAACCACAAAAGTGGCTGTTTTCTACTTTTGATATTCATATATAAATATATATGACTTCTTACAATAGTCCTCCTTGAAGCACCCCCTGATGCTTACAGGTTGGTGATCGCTACGTCGGTACTTGAAATAAAAATCTTTACGATGAAAAACGTGAAACGTAACTAGAAATATATTTGAATATGTGGTTGTATGTGTAGAACACTTTATGTAGAATAAATCTATTATCTTCAAAACCTGAAGATTTTCTTTTCCTATAAAATTCTTGTAATGAATTAAAACCAAATAACCCCAGCCCAAGGTAAACCTGTACGAGGCTTAATGCTTATGAGCAAGCAAATTATCTCTTATCGCAATACACATAACATAGTTGTTTTACATCTAGAAATCTCCCCTGAGGTCATTTCTCAAAGGTTCCTTCTAGCCGGAGACACTGAAACCAACCAGGGAAACACATAGCGGAAGACTGAACTGCACACAAGCACATAGGCCACCAATACAACATACACTCCCCTGGTTCTGTGTTAATCATACATCTGGCAACCCCACTTAAACATCTCAGTAACAGGTGAGACACGTCAAAAATGACTCCCCTTGATTTTTTCTCACTTAGTTCATCTGGAATTGCAAAGTTTTTCGGAAAAAATTGCCGGTGGAGGCCAAAAGAGGTTCTCCAGTTAATGAGAATACTGAAGTACTGATACTAATATCCCCAGTAACAATTTTCCTACTAATAATGAATGAAGAGAAAGAGCGATTAGAAAAATACGTTTATTGAAAAATATAAGTGCCACATTTTGATAACTCAATTAAGCACAAAAGCCTGACTCAAACTCCAGACACAGCTATTAGCAAACCAGTACATATTTATGTTATTCTTAACAGTCAATATGTTCTCAAGCAAAAAATTATAATTGTGACAGTGTATATTCCAAACATTACATTGACCTTATACTAACATTGTGGGCCTTATACCACTTTATACCAGGTAAGTTTTGCACAAATACCAAAAGAATAATTAAAAGTTTGACAATTAAACACATACTGCAGAGCTAAATTATACTGATCCCTAAAGTACAATTATATAATATATATATATATATATATATATATATATATATATATATATATATATATATATATATATATATATATATATATATATATATATATATATATATATATTATATAATTGTACTTTAGGGATCAGTATAATTTAGCTCTGCAGTATGTGTTTAATTGTCAAACTTTTAATTATTCTTTTGGTATTTGTGCAAAACTTACCTGGTATAAAGTGGTATAAGGCCCACAATGTTAGTATAAGGTCAATGTAATGTTTGGAATATACACTGTCACAATTATAATTTTTTGCTTGAGAACATATTGACTGTTAAGAATAACATAAATATGTACTGGTTTGCTAATAGCTGTGTCTGGAGTTTGAGTCAGGCTTTTGTGCTTAATTGAGTTATCAAAATGTGGCACTTATATTTTTCAATAAACGTATTTTTCTAATCGCTCTTTCTCTTCATTCATTATTAGTAGGAAAATTGTTACTGGGGATATTAGTATCAGTACTTCAGTATTCTCATTAACTGGAGAACCTCTTTTGGCCTCCACCGGCAATTTTTTCCGAAAAACTTTGCAATTCCAGATGAACTAAGTGAGAAAAAATCAAGGGGAGTCATTTTTGACGTGTCTCACCTGTTACTGAGATGTTTAAGTGGGGTTGCCAGATGTATGATTAACACAGAACCAGGGGAGTGTATGTTGTATTGGTGGCCTATGTGCTTGTGTGCAGTTCAGTCTTCCGCTATGTGTTTCCCTGGTTGGTTTCAGTGTCTCCGGCTAGAAGGAACCTTTGAGAAATGACCTCAGGGGAGATTTCTAGATGTAAAACAACTATGTTATGTGTATTGCGATAAGAGATAATTTGCTTGCTCATAAGCATTAAGCCTCGTACAGGTTTACCTTGGGCTGGGGTTATTTGGTTTTAATTCATTACAAGAATTTTATAGGAAAAGAAAATCTTCAGGTTTTGAAGATAATAGATTTATTCTACATAAAGTGTTCTACACATACAACCACATATTCAAATATATTTCTAGTTACGTTTCACGTTTTTCATCGTAAAGATTTTTATTTCAAGTACCGACGTAGCGATCACCAACCTGTAAGCATCAGGGGGTGCTTCAAGGAGGACTATTGTAAGAAGTCATATATATTTATATATGAATATCAAAAGTAGAAAACAGCCACTTTTGTGGTTATTTATTTACGCTCATTAATTAAGGTATTTCACAACAAATAACAGCAACAAGGAAATTCAAAAAGTTTTATCTCTCCAAGCATAGAATTTTTCCAAAGGAAAAGACGTACTATAGATAAAATTCTCCAAGGATAAAACATATGTCAACATTAAAGTGTTTTAGCATCACTACACATAAAAGTAAATATTTATATCAAATTTAATTTTTTTTTACATTAAATTACCTACATCAGAAGCATAAATCTATACATATAATATATGGAATTTTAAGTAATTAATACTCTACTTAAATTATCAAGAAATCGTGAATTTTACAAAAACTCACTGTATATAGATATGCCTTATTTAATTGGAATATATATATAAGAAAATAATGCACGACAGGGCTGGCAAGGATTTTCAGACCAAAACAAAAGTTATACATTTAACAGCATATGTAGCATATGTAAGTTTATTGTCACACAAATATAATTTTTTTGTTTTACCTATTATTTAAGAATTAGATTAAGGAGGGAAGATTAAGTATATACTAAGTACAAAGAGGAAAAAAATCACAAAAATCTCTGATAATTTACAACACGCTATATACAAGTACATATAAAATTTGTACAAAACAAACTTAAAACTTAGTGCAGAGGGTTAGATTGAAGAGTGCATTAATAATGATTTACATTTATATGAATCTATATTACCATCATTAGTGTCTGGTAATGTAATTAGTGCTTTTTTTTCCTACTGCCTCAATTTTTTGTGTGTTTTGGAAAATTACAAAAACAAGCTTGATTTTGAAAATAAATATTATGTGTATTAAAATACAGTCATACATAAACAGGTTGAGATTTACAGTATATAATTTATTTAGTCGCTGATTCTTTGGTGTTATGTACATTTGTACTTTTTTACTGTTTTTTTGTGAATAAAGTTAAATTTCGTATTCTTTTGTTATAATTGTTCAGTAGCTTTTAATGTTGAATTGCGTATTTAATTCTTAACTTTTGAGGCGTAATAAAATAATATCTAGGGAATAAAAAATAGCCTAAAATCTTATGAAAATTCACAGGACATAGAATTAAAGTTTTTTCCTGATACCGTGTAACAAAAAAGCCATTTGAGAAGATCACTATAAAAATACTCAGCAATACATTCTAGTTTTTCATGTGTGCATTAGCAAGGACGTTAGAAATATTTGCCCGTAAAAATATTTGCCAAAAATATATTTGAAACATTCTAAATCTGTATTGAAGCACAAGTCCTTACCCGGATACCCAACTCTTATGAAAAATCTCAACGCTTAAGAACGGTTCAATTTTCCATCATAAAAAATGGAAGCCCTTTCTTTCAATGCATTTTTCTATTTTTTTTTTAAATGATTTCATTACTTTATCTGTGTTTTCGCCAGTGAATCTTAAGTCAAGACGACTAGAGTTTCTCCTTGACATTGTCTTGACTTTTATTTTCATACGAACTTGGCACCATTGGTTCTACTCAGCAGTTCAGAAAGTTTTAGCTTAGATGTGTTTATTATATATGATATATGCATTTGGAAATTACAATATTTAGCAGAACTTTGTGTAATGTTGTATGTTTTGAGAAAATCAAATTTTATATACAAGATCAAGCCTTGGTATCTCGCGTCTTTAATATCGGAATTTATATACAAGATCAAGAAGTGCAATGTCAGTTCTCATATGGTGACCATACTTGATTCAGTTTGGCCTTGAGACCACTGGACAGATGTGATCGAATCCGACAAGACTGGATCGTGTATGGGCTTGTTGTGGTCGGAAGATAACCAGTAGGATTTTCATCCGATCAGGCCTCAAGGACAATCACACTGTGTGTGGGCATCTTTATTTACACTTATTGGACACATTTCCAATCTTGGTAAACTTTGATACCATATCTGATAAATATATTCAGAATGTTCGTGTTATTCTCACAATATATGACAATGAAGCATTTGTCTGTTCCCTTAATCACACTTGGATATTGTTAATTCTTTTAAGCTCACTCTGATACCACATCATTGCGGAGTTAAAATTGTTCAAGAATAATAATTATTTGTGATATGCGTAGCTGTTGTCATTTGTGCATGGCAAGGCCATTTTCATGAGCGAATATGTTAGTGAGAGTTAATAAAAAGGTAGATTGTCATTATGTGGTTCATATATGCAATTGATATGATTGATTCATGATCCAGTTCTAAGTCACATACTCCCTTTTTCTAAGAGGGACTAGGATGGTGCCTCCTTACCAAGGACTTTGATTTTGACAGAGTGCGACTGTTATCCAGAGTGGATGCCCTTTCTAATCTCATACTGTGGCAGGTCTCGAACCAACGACATGAAGAGTCAAAGTTTCATGAGTTACTGTCCATATGATTTGATTCATAGAGAGCAAAAATACCAACGAAGTCAAGAACATATTTTTTTCTTGATGTAGTTTGTAGTTGAAACAGAATAAAGGACGTCTTATGAAATGGGAGGTGTGTGTGTGTGTATAGTTCACTATTTTGTATTCTACATGCAATTCATTGGAAAATTAAATAAGTTTTAGGTACAAGATTATCAGATATTGGGTTTTTCGAAAATTAGTGAAAATTAAATGTAACCTCCTTCCCTTTACTGTGGAAAACTGATTTATAGGCTAAATGACGATTAAAAATGAGTAAAAATTATATGTTCCGACCATACATTTATTGAAGTGAACTGATTTAAAGGCTAAATGGCATATAAAGATAAGTAAGAATTAAATTTTCCAGCCATCTGTTGACTGTTGTAAACTGATTTAAAGGCTAAATGGTGCTTAAAAATTACTGAAAATTAAATAGTCCAGCCATACATTTACTGTGGTGAACTAATTTATATACATAATGACACTTAAAAATGAGTACAAATTGAATATTTATAGGCTAAACTAACTTAATGGACATGACTTTGAAATTTTTATCCTTGAAAAATATTTATATGCGAAGCAAGTAAATCCAGGTATTTTTTAAGAAACTTAGAACCTTTCATTTTCATTCATTATCGTCCAGTGTCTCTGATCGCACTTACTGATCATTTAGAATTCGAAAATGTCAGCTCTAACACCCGTCTTGACGTTGCGTTCGACCATAGGATAGCCTGTCCCTAAAGGGCTGAAAACGAATATAGCCTAGGCATAATAGAATAATGTTAGTATGCCCAAATATGAAGAATAAACTTTAAGTAGCAAAAGGAAAAGTAAGATAACTGTTTCACATTAAATAGAAAGATAGTTTAGCCAGCCAACGCTGCAAAGAGATATTATTTTACCAAAACTATACTTTATAAGATATCAGTATATCAGTGGTGATAATTGATTCAAAGCTTTAAATACCTGCAACTTGATGCATATGAGCTGTCAATACGAGCTGACAGGTTGGAAAGAGATTTAGAACTAAGATATGAATTACAGAAATTGAATAATGTGGTAGTAATGACTTCATATATGACGAAAAATATGCTGTTCAAGTTGATTATATGCTTCATTTTGTCAACAACTTCATGCATATGACCATTTATGTAAGCTTAAAATGGTTCCAATGAGATAAAGAACAGAACATAGGCACAAATTAACATAAGCTTGATAATGCAGTAATAATCACTTTATACACAAAAAGCGCTCTTGATTTACAGATGCCATGTAAGTTACTTACGTCTTTAATTACATCAACGAAATGTCAAGTTTATGCCTGTATAAGATTTTTCAGCATGGACAAAATATTTTGTCAAAAGCTATCATATAGAATTACGCATTGAGAGAGTATCATCATCCATTTCAGCTCTCTCTGTGCCTTCCTAAGGCAGATATGAGTATTTTCGTGTTAATTGTGCACCGCCAACCCCACTTCACTATGGCATCTCAGCCTTTCCAGTAACAGACGAGATGGTGGCTTTATTTTTCTTGCTATCATCTTATTGCTTGTTACCCTTATGTCTTAAAGCTTATTTAAGCCTCATTTTTTCTATATATCTTCTTAGAAATATAACACAACACAGTAGCCCAATTTCTTTTTTGTGCTCATCATGTACTGGTTTATATATCTCTCAATTACGCCTGTAAGTAAACGCTTGTCTAGGTGTCTTACAGGGCAAATAGTTTCTTTTCTAAGGTATGATTTCTTTCAAAAAGACTCAAAAAAACATATTACTTCCCCATTTGGTAAGAGCTTCTTATTACCACATAGGACTATAACTTGCAACATATCTATTATGGAACAACATATCTGTTATAATACTCTCGAATTGTTGATATACAGGGCAAATAGTTTCTTTTCTAAGGTATGATTTCTTTCAAAAAGACTCAAAAAAACATATTACTTCCCCATATGGTAAGAGCTTCTTATTACCACATAGGACTATAACTTGCAACATATCTATTATGAAACAGCATATCTGTTATAATACTCTCGAGTTGTTGATTTACGGGGCAACCGTACTGGGTCCACCCTTATTTGAATGGGGACGAACTGTGACATGTAAAACGATAAATTCATATGAATTAACTTTCATAGGTAATGATGCTGGCTTCCAAAAGTTTTTCAGAATGAAATGCAGATTAATTGTAACTGGATTGAAAATGAACTTTCTCTCTAATTAGGGGGTCTTAAGAGGCATATACTGTATAGAGTATTTATACTTAAATGCTTTCCACCTTAAAGGCTCAAATAAATGTATCCTATGTCAAAGAATTGCTGTATTTCATCTACTACTTCTATGTATTAGAAAGAAGTTGGTAAAGACAACCATCTGTGGCTGCTGTCGGGCCACACTACAGTAGATCCTTGTCTATTTGCTCTGTGGGTGGTGATGGGGAATTGTGGCGACCATGTATCCCCATTGAACTGAGAGAAGTGTTTGAGGCATGTTTGTCATTTGGTGAATGTGTGCTTTGACTTGGCCTCATTCACAAGAGGAATTGAGGCCATTGTGTATGTATGTATGTGTTACAGGCAGAGTCTCTATTATTGACTAAAAGGAATAATTTAAGAGGGAGGTTCTTGCATAGAAAATTCATTTCACCAAGTGGATAGGCCTTGTTTTACTGCAGTACATTAAGAAACAGCAAATATACCTGATAAGTACCCACGAAAGGTTGGATTTGTATTTTGACCAATGTATAAGTCTTAGAGGAAATTTGCATCATGACACAGGTAGAGCATACTTTCTTCAGTATACATCACCCAAGTATGTGTTGGAAAGCATCCATAGGTAAGAGTTGCAATGAATGATTTACATCATTTATTGCGAATAGCCTTGTTTCCCACTATTGTTCCTCTTTGACAGAGCTTCACTATTCTTTAAAAGAAAATCTCGAATTTATAGAACTTAAGTAGAAACAGGCACTATCTAGTTTCCCTATGAACAAATCCCATTTTAACCTCCCAGTTGTTTTTCAGGTGAAACCAACTGGATAAAGATGATAATTTGCCTTGTTAAATTATATTTCAAAAACAAAAACCCGGACAAGTCACCTTAATGGTTGAATAAGTCGAGGAGGTTATCTTCCCGATAAAGGTACTGAAGATGAAAAACTTCAAAAGGAATTACTCCACCATCAGTTTTCCACTGGGTCTTTTATGAAGGCCAGTAAATTCTACACTAGGGTGCTCTTTACCAGAGAAGGTGTGGCATAATTGCTGAGTGAACGGATGGTAAATAAGGTAGTGGAATGGAAAGAAGTGTCATCTAGGCTGATGTGGGTGAGGGCTAGGATAGGTAGGGAATGTTGGGTTTTTGTTAGTGCGTATGGGCCAGGATGTGAGAGAAGTGAGGTAGAGCGAGATGAATTCTAGAATGAGTTAATTAGGTGTGTGGATGATCTGAGTAGAAGGAACTATGTAGTTGTGTTGGGTGACTTGAATGCCAGTGGGTGATGGAGAGGTAGAAGGTGTTGTAGGAAAGTATGTGGTACCAGGTGGGAATGAGAGTGGCGAGAGACTGATAGATATGTGTGTGGAGCAAGAGTTGGTGATAGGTAATAGTTTTTTCAAAAAGAAATTAATAAATAAGTATACATGGATGAAAGTGGCAAATGGAAGAGTGAAAGGAAGAGCAATGATGGATTATGTGTTGGTAGCAAAGAGTATGATTGGTAGAGTGAAAGATGTGCATGCATTCTGGGGTGTGGCTGCTGGGATGTCTGATCATTTTTTGGATGAAGCAAAAGTGGTAGTAGCAAAAGAGTGGGGAAATAGAGTGGGGGGATGTAGAAGAGAAATGGTGAAGGTGGAAGAGTTGAAAAAGCCAGAGAAGGGACAGGAATATCAGGACAGTTTGAAAGTGGCATATGACAGGGTGAAAGAAAGAGAGGTTGGGGAGTTAGAGGAGGAATGGGGGTTGATGAAAAAATGTTTTGTGGGACATGCAAGTGATGTGTATGGAAAGAGGTTTGTTGGAGGAGGCATGAGGAGGGGCAGTGAGTGGTGGAATGAAGTGGTGAAAATGAAGGTGGAAGAGAAAAAGAGGGCTTTTGAGGAATGGCTGCAGTGTAAAAGTAGGGAGAAGTATGAAAGATATAGGGAGAAAATGTGGAAACCAAGCGGAAGGTAGAGGAAGAGAAGAGGCTAGCAAATGTTAGGTGGGAACAGGATTTTAGTAGGTCATATGAGGAGAATAAAGAGAAGTTTTGGAAAGAAGTGAAGAGAGTAAGGAAGGTTGGATCAACGATGTAAGAGACAGTGAAAGATGTGAATGGACAGAAGTTAAGAGGGAATGATGCAAGGAAAAGATGGGCAGAATATTTTGAGTGCTTGCTGAATGTTGAGGAAGATAGAGAGGCAGCTATAGTGGCAGTGGGGGGTGTTCAAGTGCCAGTAATGGGAGATGAAAATGAGAGAGAGATTACAAGAGAGGAGGTGAAAAGGGCATTGTATGAAGCGAAAGCAGGTAAAGCACCTGGAATGGATGGTGTGAGAGCGGAGATGTTGAAAGAAGGGGGTGTGATTGCATCGGAATGGTTAGTGCGAGTGTTTAATATATGCTTTATGTTGTCAATGGTGCCACTGGAATGGGTGATTGCTTGTATAGTGCCCCTATACAAAGGTAAGGGAGATGTGAATGAATGCAGTAATATTAGGGGTATAAGTTTGTTGAGTGTGGTAGGTAAAGTGCATGGTAGGATACTGGTTAATAGGATTAGGGATAAGACAGAAAATGTGATTGCATAAGTGCAAAGTGGTTTTAGGAGAGGTAGAGATTGTATAGATCAGATTTTTATAGTTAGGCAGTTATGTGAGAAATATTTAGCGAAGGGTAAGGATGTGTATTTTGCATTTTTGGATCTGGAGAAAGCGTATGATAGAGTTGATAGAGAGGCAATGTGGAATGGTTTGAGGTTATATGGAATTAATGGTAAACAGTTGCATGCAGTGAAGAGTTTGTATGAGGGCAGTAGAGCTTGTGTTAGGGTAGGGAATGAAGTGAGTGAGTAGTTTCCAGTGAGTGTGGGATTGAGACAGGAATGTGTGATGTCACCATGGCTGTTCAATTTGTATATTTATGGAGTTGTAAGAGAGGTGAATGAGCAAATGCGTGATTGAGGTTTAAGAATGGTAGATGGAGATGATAACGAGTGGGAGATGAATCAGTTGTTGTTTGCAGATGATACTGTGGTGGTGGCAGATTCAAAGGAGAAGCTGTGTCAGTTAGTGTCAGAATTTGGAATGGTGTGTGAGAGAAGGAAATTGTGAGTGAATGTGGGAAAGAGTAAGGTTATGAGGTGTACAAGAAATGAGCATGGTGCTGGAATGAATGTTATGTTGAGTGGAGAGACACTTGAAGAAGTTGATCAGTTTAAGTATTTAGGCTCGGTTATAGCTGCAAATGGTGGAGTGGAAGCAGATGTATGTCACAGAG
Organism: Halocaridina rubra; assembly: GCA_037179515.1. Taxonomy (NCBI): domain Eukaryota; kingdom Metazoa; phylum Arthropoda; class Malacostraca; order Decapoda; family Atyidae; genus Halocaridina; species Halocaridina rubra. Next base: position 68,731 of record JAXCGZ010015342.1, on the reverse strand, counting down.
TGAATGATGGATGTAAAGTGTTGGGTGCATTGAAAGGAGTGATGAAGAATAGAGGGTTGGAAATGAATGTTAAGAAAAATTTGTATGAGAAACTAGTTGTGCCATCTGTGATGTATGGATCAGAGTTATGGAGTATGAAAGTAAGTGAGAGACGGAAACTATATGTGTTTGAGATGAAATGCCTTAGGAGTATGATTGGTGTATCTCGGTTGGATAGGGTTAGGAATGAATTGGTGAGAGCAAGAATGGGTGTGAGGAGAGAATTTGCAGCCAGATTAGATATGAATGTTCTGAGATGGTTTTGCCATGTAGAAAGGGTGGAAGATGAAAGACTGCTGAAAAAGGTGACGAATGCGAGAGTTGATGGGAGAAATGCTAGAGGGAGCCTAGGTTCGGGTGGATGGATGGAGTACGAATGTGAGGGAAGCAAGTGAGCGTGCTAGGAATAGGAATGAGTGGCGAGCGATTGTGATGCAGCTCTGATGGGCATCTGCTGTTACCACGGGGCTGCATCTAACAGAGGTAGCCCTGTGGTAGTGGCAGTAAGGGAGTTGGCAGCTATGAAGCAACACAGGCTGTGGAAGCGCCGGGAGGATGGGATGTTGCACTCTAGCAGTGCCTTCTGAATGGTCGCTAGCTCCCTCATCATTGCCCATAGAGCTAAGTAATCCCCTTATTGTTTTCTTTTTTTGATGTTGGCTACCTCTCAATTACAGGGGGAAACAGCCAAGGTAGATATATAGAAATTAGTGCTCAAGGCAGGCTATTCTTTAAATCTATGCCTTAAAGACAAAATTGCCCAGATTAAGTGATAGTGGCTTAAGAAAAAGTCTTGGAAATTAAAGCATAACTTCAAAGAGCAATCAGAAACAAATGAAGAGACATTTTACAGGCTAAACTACATAATTGTGCTTTTCCATCTTACTTTTGAGTTAGGAGCTGCTTTGTGGGGAAAAATAAAACCTGGCTTGGAGTGAACTGGAATGCTACTCCTCAGTGAGTTAGTTCAGGTAAAATGGATAAGTAAAAGTATCTGAATTCCAGATCAAAACTTAGCACGAGAGTCTGCCCATCCCTTTCTTTATCTCTTACTTTGTTTAATTTTCGTGCTTTTCCCTCCAATTCCCTTATATCCTTAATTCCCTCCCCTTTTTTCCCCTCCTATCCTATCCCATCCTAAAAAAAAAAAAAAAAGTTAGCTCCTCAAGAATCTTGGTAGAAAGGCAAAATACAAGAATAAAGAAGCACTCTTTGTCACTCATATAGAGGCTCTCCTAATTCTTCTTATAGAGGTAATCTTTATTCCTCTTATAGAGGCTGTCTTATTTCTCTTATAGAGGCCATCCTTATTCCTCTTGTAAAGATCATCCTTATTCACCTTATAGAAATAATCTTTATTCCATTTAAAGAATGAGAGTGCAGTCACATCATCTGTTTCCAGATGAAGAAAACTGTCGAAAATTGTTAAGTAAAGGAAGAAAATAGCTTTCTACCATTCAGGTGTATCTTTGAGTACAGCAGTAGCAGTGACAATGGATTCCCGTCCAATCATTCTAACGACAGAAAAGGCCACAAAACTTAGGACTTGAAAACCCAAGAGTGTACATGTATGTGATGTGCTCGGTTTTACATCACACAGTCCCTTTTCTACTTGAGGCTAGGACAGTTCCTTCTTGCAAAGAACTTTGTTTTTGGCATGTGACTGTTACCCTGAGTGAATGCCCTTTTTAGTCTCAGACTTTGATGCATCAAAGTCGCAACCATTACCACTCAACCATGGTGGCCACTCTATTCACAATCTCTGGCCAAGTTCTGCAAAAGCCATCGCATTGCAAACGTTGAGAGTTACCTGATGCATGTTTGTGACCTTAACCACCATGACAACAGTCGCGTAGGAGCATACCAAATATGTCAGTAATGTAAAAGTATCATTGCTAAAATGCCCAGCAGCAGAATAAATAAAACTACTGAATCTAGGAATGACCACAAGTGCATAAGCACGTATCAAATGATATGCGGGATAAGGAGCCAAGGGAACAGGAGACGTGAGACCATAAAAGGTGGAAAAGAATAGCAAGACCCTAAGACCTCTAATAGAAATAGCTTTAAGGTCAAGGCAAAGAAGAAGAAAAAAATACCACTTGGAAGAAATTGAAAATATTAGTCTACAAATTTCCTCCCAGTGCTTTATCATACTATGGTATTAACATAAGTCTTACTTTATATTTTGCATAATTCTATGTGACAATGGAAAAGCCTTACCACAAATTTTATTTACAGTTTGTAATTTGCTGAGAAAGTACAAGTCTTTTTATCTACCATCACATCAAATATTTAAAATCCCTGAATTGATGTCATCAGCTATTTTTACAATAATAATAATAAATATGGCTTTTCCCATACTTCATCAATATAATTTTGAAAATAAATACAAACGACCATTTACAAACTATTAAAATTTCATAGTTAACTGATATTTGTCTTTTGTTACATATATGCAGGTATATAATTCTGTTTATGTAGATTACTTATGTCGGAAGATATGTGGAGCTTCTTTGAAAAACATCTGGAAGCATTGCATTTAGATCTGACATGAAGAAATGATTGAGCATTAACCACTGGGACCAGAACTGCTGTACTGTTACAAGGTTTTGTAATACAAAATCCAAAATGTTCATAAATATAATACAGTACAGTAAAGACCACAATCTTTTAAAAGCTGTACAGCACCTAATCGTATTAACTTACAGTCTTTTGCTGTTTTAGTAACTATCAGAATATTAGGTTATATGACCCTTGTTTTTTAAAATGTCTTAGGAACTTCAAGGTAAATAGTTCTTTTTGAATATACACAGTTGGAAAATATAAGAAAATGATTTCATAAAATTTTACCCCCAAAAATGTATTATTACAACAATAGTACTGTTTTTATTTAATTTTCATTTGTATCTGGCAAAGTTTTAGTACGGTATAACAAACTAGGTTTAATTCAAAGTATACAGAAGGTTGGGAATAGATTATATGCAAAGTATAGACACATTAGGGTTTTAAATATACCGTATATTATTTTTTACTTACACGGAAAGTGGTAGAACCGATCAACAGCACAAGATGACAGTAAAAACATAGTTCCTACTGACTGTAACTAAATACGCATGGGCTGTACTCACAGTATGCCGGCCAAAAATGTTTGGCTGCAAAGTACTTTCACAGCATTTGAAAATTTTTGACACACAACCAGTCTCTGACAATCTTGCTTGAGCTTGCTAACTCAAATAATTATCACAGATGTTTACTCAATAACACAAGAGAAATTTTTATTAGGCCAATTTAAAGGTCTGTAAATGCAACCAATTTGTAGATGGGTCAAGTGCTACTGTAACAATGCTTGATTTATATAGCTTATTTTTTTTAGCTCCAAGTAATGTGCATTTTAATTATGAAAATTATTACACCACACACTTAAAAGGCAATATAGTCTACAACATATCAAAATAGGAAAATTATGATAAGTGCTAAATACAAATTTGTCATCAATACTAATATAGAACAAAGTACCTAAAATCTGTAAATATACCATGAAAACTTATACAGTAATACCTCGCCTTACAGCAGCTCTTTAACTTATGTTAGTCTCTATTTTACATATAAAATAATATATAAATAATCTTAAATGTTAAAAATTATAACTATATTACGTAAAGTATGTACAGTAATGCTACGAACATTTGTATAAACAAATGATGTTTGTTATAGTCCATCAGTCTACCGTTGACTGAGCCCATATGTGCTAATATATTCAACTTTGTGCTTATGGAATGTCCTATAGTATTTGCAGCGTCTTATTTGTATTAAATTTTTGGTTATTTATTGATATGTCTCCTGAAAAAGATTCTCCTTCTAGTGTGGGTGCTACTAAGCATCATACTAGTATTCTTCTTCGCCAGCTTTATTAGGCTGTCTTTATACGGGGTTGCTTTTTTTCTTTGATGAGCTGCTTCCACCTGCCTCTGTCTCCTGTCATGTTTGTATCCATTATTTTGGAAACTAACTTGGCTATGATTAAGCGATATGAAAAAGGGTGAAAAGGTCGTTGCCATTGATTTTGCCTTTTGCTTAATTTGCTGACAGTGTCAGTGATCATTCATAGATAATTTGCCAGCAAAGAAGAATTACGTTATTAACCAGGAATGAGTCAAGATCTTAGAAGAAAGAGGACCATCTTATTTTAGGATCGAACGGCAGACTTGTCTACATATCCCTTTAAACCAAATGTTTATTTAGGAGAAAGAGTTGTCTCTGTGTGAAGACCTCAAGAAGAAGTATTCTGTAGAGAAAAATGCAGAATTCAAGACAAGTTTCGGCTAGTTTTATGCAGTTCCCAAGCAGCGACATAATCTTTGCAACATCAGAATCCCAGGTGAAAGTGCTCTGGCCAAGAACTTAGCAGTCACTGAATTCCCAGCAACCTTGAAGATCATGAAGGACAACAGCTTTCTTCTGGAACAGATAGGCAGTGTAGATGAGGCCAGTCTCTTCTGGAGGAGAATGCCAGAGTGTTCATTCATAGTTTTGACCCTTAATTTAGGAGGAAAATGCTCGGGGACTCTTAAGCTAGAGCCACTGTTGATGTGTCACACACACAATCCTCGAGAGTTGAAGAACATCCTTGAGGCCTCTCTCCCTGTTATATGGTTAAGGTAACTATTATAATTTCTGAGGATTATATCTTGAATTTTCTTGCACCAGTAATGGAAAAGTATTGTAAGGACAAGGTCATCCCATTTGAAATCCTTTATATTTTAGACAATGCTTCAGTAATTTTCATTCTTATATCACTTGTTTCCTCCCTCCCCAACAACTCTCTATGCAGCCAATGGATCGGTATTATACTCTGTGACTTCTAGAGAGGATACAATATCTACAAGGCCATGATTGATATATATACTGCTTGGAATGAAATTTTGTCATCGGAACGAATGGCGTTTAGAAGCTTTACCGTCAATTTGGTCACAATTTCAAGAGCTTTGACGAGATAATTATCAACAAAGCCTTGGTGACGTTGATTGATGAAACGCTAATGCAGTTGGAGGAGGAGGATTTTGTGTCATTATTTGAGTCAGATATGCAGCCCCTGACAAAAGAGGAGTTGAAAGAGCTCCATAAATAACCGTGCCAAGAAGAGGAGAAGGAAACAGAACCAGAACGACGATGATTCACCAATAGCAAAACGCAGCAGTCCATGGTGCACTTTGCACAATGCTCTGCAAATATCATGGGAGCAGTTAATGAAGGTATTATCCTATATACACTAATCCTTGAAGAAAAGAAGAGCAAAACTATTTGGGGCACTTTCAGTATGATCTTGCAGCACATCAACAGTAAACATGAATTGCCTAAGCCATCAACATCAACACATCTCTAATCTTTTCTCCAAAAAGCGCATGGACGTCACCCATCAGGTAAGTTTTTATCTGACTTTCTTTACATTACCATACATTGCAATGTAGACATAATGCATATTTGTTTAAAAAGACTGTGTAAATGTTGTCCTATTCAACGATGTTTATTGCGTTATAGAGTTCCTGATTCTGTACATGTTTATAGGGCTCTCTGTTATTTTTAAAGGGTATACAGGAGTAGTTGACTTATACTTTTTGTGGAACTATTGAACGATGTTAACAACTTTATGGGATTGCTTGTACAAATCTATATCTAAGGTCTAGGTCTTCTTTAAAAGGTACTTTTTATATAAGTTGCTTTCAGACTTAAGTCTTATCCTCTGGAATGAATTAACAACGTAGGGCGAGTTATTACTGTACTTTGTAGTTATAGACGTGAAAGCATCGAAATTTACCTGACAGGTATTTAAAAAAAGATAAAAATAAAAGGGTCTTAAAGTACTTATAATACTATAAACCGTTAAATATATAGGCTTCAGTTTTTATACCTCTCTTCGAACACACAATATGTATGATAATTTTAGACACTTACTGACCAACAAAAAGGAACAGTCTAAATGTAATAATTTGACTTGGATATGCTTTGTAAGGGATGAACTGTTTGCATATTTTATATAATTCTTAAGATTAAGTGATATGCAAGTAAACGAAATACATTTATCTATATTAAAATTCAAAAGTATTGAATACACTTACTTTAATAGTATTTTTACTCTTTTTACATAGTTTTAAGAAAAAATAACACTGATTATGTTACCACAACATAGATATGGCATAATGATCACTTTTTTTACATTTCACGGAGTTATTCATGTAAAATATTTTATTTCAAGGATCAATATATATAATGCTAGAATAATAATTATAGTATTTCTTTATTATTAATAGTAATATCTACACTATATACATCATTTAATGTCCTACAATTAATAACCTTTTCATCTGTAAGACTTTCGTATGCCGTTCTTTTTTTGAGAAAAAAATACGACCACTTCATATCCCCAAGTCCATGCAAAGGGAGTCAATTGTACTTATTAATTAACTGATACATTTAAAGCACACACACACACCATCCCATTACTTTTCTTGTCATTTCATATATATATATATATATATATATATATATATATATATATATATATATATATTATATATATATATATATATATATATATATATATATATATATATATATATTATATATATATATATATATATTATATATATATATATATATATATATATATATATATATATATATATATATTATATATATATATATATATATATATATATATATATATATTTATATATATATATATATATATATATATATATATTATATATATATATATTATATTATTATATATATATATATATATATATATATATATATATATATATATATGGCCTTAAAGCTTCACAGTCGCCAATCTTTTCCTAATACATAATAACACCGGGCATTTGTTGACAACATCGACACTTTACTTTCAGTAACGTACTTATTCGTTCTAACTTTCATATTCGGCACTTTCGGTTAACAAAGTACAAAATCTTAAGCTTACAATTTCTTGGAATCTTTCATTTTCTTACGGATAAAAGAGCTTTTAAGCATACAATCTTTAGTATGTGTTTTAATTTTCTATATAAAAATAACCACAATTTTAATTTTTGGCAATGGGTACTACAATACCCGAGTCATTTGAAGTTTGTAGGTTGACGGAACAACTTCCACTACAGTAATGCACGCCATGAATGAGATCGTGTGAATGGAAAGAGACATGGATATACTCCAAATCTGTTTAAATATTTGTTAGAAGTAAGTGCAATGTATTTAGGAGTCTGATAAGCTCTATTTGTTTGCTGTGTTGTCTTTACAAAAGTAACAACTTTAATTAAAGTTCATTGTTATGCCAAACACTAAGTAAACCAATTTTATCTCCACACTTTCTGTAGTTTTTTAAGTGAAACTTTTTTAAGCTTGTGTACAGCTGCCCTTAGATCTGAGGAAGCGTGCTCGTCGTCCGACAAGACTTCCCCCTCGGAATGAGCACCACTTGATCCCCCCGCTCTCCACGTGTCGTGAAGACTTTTAAACCTACGATCAGGAAAGTTTTCGTGAGCGGCCGCAAGGGCACTGGGATCGCTATACGTCTCTTTGACTGGTCGGCGTTCATAATGCCTTGAACGACTAACGCGACTAATAGCTGTCGAGAGAGTTGAACTGATGGCTGATGCAGCTGCCGAAGCTCTGCTTAGGGTTCCAGAGCCATCTAATGGTGCTCCTCTTTCCTTTAGTACTAGTTTACCCAAGGTTTTCCAAGCTGCTTGCACCTTGTATATATTTTCTGTATCAGGTAAAACCCTTCTTTCCACTCGAGGACATCTACGCCTGGCAGTAGTACCTGTCAAATCGGTTAACTGACCGTATTCTAGTTCTTCAACCAACACAAATCTCGCGGGATCTTCCATGCGACGGGCTTTGACTAATGCCTGGGCAAGTATATCTTGGGCGGTGCTGGAGGTCGGAGCTTTCAGTATTGTGTATGGGATCTGCGAAGAGACATTATAAACGCAAACTAGAAAGTTGTCTTCTTCTTCCCATCCCTTTGCTTCTTCAGTAACTTCCCCTTCATTATTTTTCTTCTTCTTCTCCTTGGAAGCTGTGCTCATGATAGTTGTGAGCCAGGCTCTAGTGCTTGGGTCATCAGAGGTTTTCTTCAGGACAAACTTTCCCTCCCCTTGCCACTGAGCTTGGGCTTCTAGAGGTCTCTCGTTTATGTCTAGGATACGCTGCGTTGTTGGTTTGTCTTCTTTCTTCTGCCATCCCTTGGCTACTTCTTCAATGAGGATATAGTCTTCTAATCTTGCACCTTTGCCTATTTTCATCACAGCTTTGTTTATTACATCTCTGGTCGTGCATTCTTGCGTGGCACTTATGACAGTATAAGGTTCGTCAGGGACAACGCCATGTATTTTAACAAAAAATTTTCTTCTCTTTAATGGAACCGTTGGAGTTGTTTCACGTTCAATATCTAATTCTTTACTCTTATCTAAATCAACGGATAGCTCAAGATTAGACGACATCTGCTGAATTTCATATTCTTCCTCTTCCATCAGCGTGTATATAAACAAAGTAGAGACTGGAAGAGCTTGATTCTGCTGGTTCCGCAGTCTAACATGACGGTACCCTCTGCGTAAACTTTTCAGGGGTAATATCCTCTGTGCAGTCATGTGCCCTGTTGCTGTATCTGTCACAATTAATCTCAGAAATGCCAAATCCTTAAACATGACACGAATGTTGAAGGTTTCATTCCAGATGGGATTAAAAGAGTTTCTAGGAATGGGTTTAGTTTTAAACTTTATACAGTCGACGGGTATCCCTAAGATTTCAACCTCGACTTGAGGACTACCTTGAAAATTGTTTGAACAAACGTATTGTCCGGATATTATCCCTACCTTGAGGCTTAAGACATGTAGTCCGTCAAACTCCTTATCAAAAGGATTGAAACGTCTGTACATCATGTGTCGGTCGTCCCACATAACTTTTGGTTTAGGAACAAATCCACATCTACCGTTTTGTTCAAACATAGCGTAATTTAAATGGAGGTATGTGTCATCTGTCTGATAATTCAGAGCGGCCATTTGAATACCAAAGGCCCAGAAGTAAAGAGGGTTGAAATTTGAGGAATCGATGCGCATTGCTGCAGGATACGTGCGCATGAGCTGTCCTTCCGTGTGCTGTAGAGCTTCGAGCGGTTGTCTTCGACAGAGTCTCTTGGCTGTATTTTCGTTAAGGGACGAACACTGGTAGCATGGATGTACGCCCATGGGTCGTTTGAGTATAGGGGGTTGTAAAATAGGTTCAAGGCGACTAGGATCAGAGGCCACTTGTGTATGGACCAAAATAGGTGTGTTCGTGATTATGGGTGGCTGGACCGTACTCTTCCGACCACCTGGCTTCTTCGCTTTCACGGACTCCCTGGGACTGGTTGGATTGAAACCGTGAAATTTAACGGCTTGACAGTAATTCACTAGATCTGATAGTTCTTTGGCAATCTGACTACTCTGCTTCTTAACTTTTGGAACGGGAGTCTCGTCGTCTAGTAAATATTCATCGCTCTGCGATTTTGGTCGTAAGCGATTCCCTTCAGCGCTGGAGAGAGATTCCGTACGCGTGCCCATGGAAACGCTTTTGATTACAAGGCATTTTTCATCATCAAACAGGCTGTCATGATGAGCAATGTCAAATGGATTGTGTTCTGAAAAAAAAACAATTGCAGTAAGTATGAAATATTAGGATACTTTAACATATCAGAAGTCAATAATGTAAAGTTCATTGCTGATTCATGAAAGAACAGTAGTATGATATTGTACAAAATAAATCTGAAATTATATTGACAAACACATATATAGCTCAGTACTGAAGTAGATAAGAATTGGAATATAAATTTGCTATTTTGCTAATTATACTAACTGATAGAGGCTTTGACACAATCACCAAATAGTTTCATTTCAGGTTTGATCTAATGATTGTACTAGTTCTGTCCCACAAAAAAATTCTCGCCCAAATAAAGGTATGAGTTTTTCATAAGTCCCTTCGTGATATGATATTCAGTATTCCTGGCAGGTAATCGACCAGTGACGTTCATATTGTGATAAACTTTTACTTAATAGATGAGAATCATTTTAAGTCTACTTTTGAAGTTTTGCCTATTATTCTTCTGCTTCCATGCTGACTCTAAAGCTGGTGTAAAATTGCTGCATGGCAAGATGTTTTTCAAGGAATGGTCAAAGTCCAGCGGCAAATACAGACAGTCTTTGGACAGTATTATGCACCGAGTGAGAAAACCATTGCTGACCCATCAGAACTTTAAGGAGACTAGATCCATAATGAACATATCCTGATGAAAAAGACCTAAAAGTAGGTGAAGTGAGGAAAGTGTCGAAACAGGCTCCGAGACAGTTGTTCAGAGTCAAGAAAAGTCCTCTCTGCCAACAGCTTCAGAACTGAACACCATTGTGAAATCTCTTTTGTATGGATGCAGCTTGAAATGAGGCCAGAAAATCCAGTGGATATGTCGCACTGATGTTCAGTTCCACAGCTGCTCGCAGAATGGCCTTTCCCTAACCCAGAACAAACATCTCACGAATATTTTCTATATGCTCCTCACTCCGCCCACTTCAAGATATTAATGACTGAAGTTTGTCCTTGACAGACCCGGTGTCCTTAAACATCCAGTGAGCACTGACATTGGAATTCCTATCGAGTGCATAATGTTGTCTACAGACTGTCTGGTACTGTTGCTGCACTTCAACTGCAGATTGAAAAACCTCCTGCCATGCAGGGATTTTACATCTCTGCTCTATAAGCAGCACAACAGCAGAAGAAAGTGGTGCAAACTTCAAAAGTAGACTCAAACCATTCTTAACTGCTATTTATGTTTTTGTATTCAAAACTGCTATTTATGTTTTTGTATTCAAAATTTTGGACCATCATTATCCTAGCTGGCTATTTAATTTAAAAACAGTCAGGGATATAAGGGGAACCAACACAAGACAGAGCAGTGAGCTCTTTATTCACAGAACAAACACAGAAGCAAGTTTAAAGATGATCACTATCAAAGGGCCAACACTCTGGAATAATATTCCAGAGCATCTTAAAAATGCATCCTCCTTCACAGCTTTCAAAGGCAAACTATATAGTTTTCTTTTGGACAAATAGTTGCTGCTCATTTAGAACTAATTATTCTCATTGTAAGGAAACAAATATGGAAATGATGCCGATAATAACGATCCTGTATCTAGTGGCATACTTACTACTTTATTATTAACATTATTGTTAACATTTTTATTACAGCATTATTATTTTCTATGAAAGCTACATTTAATTTAACTATATGTCTGACCCTCTTATTTATTAGTTTAATTACATGTCTACTTATAAGTTACTATTAATGTTGAATAACCATTGTACAAACTGGAAATAAATGTTTTGATTTGATTGATTGATTTGATTATAAAAGTCTATCACAAGATAAACGTCATTAGTCAATTTCCTGCAATGAAAACTGAAAATCAAATTAGGGAGAGATTCATGAAGTACCCATACCCATCAGGGGTTTCTCTCTCTCTCCATACTTATCTGATATCAAATACTATAGCTAGTACAATTATCACATCACAGCTAAATGTGACACATCCCTTCTCTTACTGTACTCAATTGTTGAATTATATTTTCTTCTACCAATATTGCTCTCAAAGAGAGGATTGTCATTCCAGTGTCTTGGACTGCTCAACTCTAAAGTTATTATTAGTTGGAAAGGCAGATAGGCCTTGTATGTTACGGTCTATACTTATACCAATCACACTCTAGAGTATTAAAAATAAACTATTTCCAAATAACAAGGTTTTTACTTTCGAGAGGTCTTATTTCCTCAATGTCTTCTCATTAGTTTTTTGAACATATGTAGACTATGTTAGTTGGATGAATACACAGTATGGTACATGGAGAACAAAACTAATTTTAACTTTTCAGTTAAATGCGATCTACTCTACACCTAATCCTGGGGACTAAGGTAATCGAATAATTAAGAATATTCGACTTGGGAGTTGAGAGAACCTCACTCAAGTCCACATCCTGCCTCATTCCCCAGTCATACTGAGTATTCACAGCTATAATAGTGACTAATAGTGACAAATACAACAAGGATTATTACTTACTCCTTAGTCATAGTATATACGCTAAAATAAATTATTACTATGTAAACTTTTCTATAAGTAACCAAATTTTGTTACTTCAATATGCAATATTACTTTACAATTAAATTAATGTCAGAGTCTCACCTTCATCATCATACTCATCGTCATCATCTTCATCATCGGTCTCAGGGTCGTTAAGAGACCCCGTTGAGGCATTACTGACGAGGGAGTTTGTTCTTCCACTTGGTTTGTTGGAGAGGCCTCTCACACTCAATCCAGGCGCAACTTCAGCAATGAGTTTCTTATTCTGTGTAAAGCACACTGCATGTAAGCCTTATTTTTTTTTATATATATGAATTCATAAAACTTACTCCCGTAAGTTCTCTGGCTACCAAAATATAAAATGTGCCCAATCAACTGATTTTAAAAGCACTGATTTTGTATGTGGTCTGCATTTCGTGTATGGGAAAAGGGAATATCTCATGTGGAGAATGGAGAGAATGAATTTATAAGGATTAAGCAGGTTTTGTTGTCTAGAAAGACTGGACAATGAAAGAATTCTGAATAGTATTCAAAGGTCAGGTTTGTCAGGGGGAATCCACACTAGAAATAATCCAGAGATGTAGTGGCAGGATGTGTAATGCCAGGCAGGAGAGACCTTGACTTCCAGGAAAATGAGAAGGATTCAAGAGAAAGAACAGACTAGCACAGTGACACATTACCTCTTTGCGCAACAAGAATAAGAGACACCAAGCTTTTATGAAGAGCTCAGGGTAAAGAGATATCGAGCCCTTATGATGGGCTCAGGGCTAAGAGACACCAAGTTCTTATGAAGGGCTCAGGATAAAGAGACACCAAGCCTCTATGAAGGGCTCAGGATAAAGAGGTAAAGAGACACCAAGCCTCTAAGAAAGGTTCAGGGTAAAGAGACACCAAGCTCTTATGAAGGGCTCTGGGTAAAAACACACCAAGCTCTTATAAAGTGTTCCAAGTAAAGAGACACCAAGCCCTTATGAAGGGATCAGGGTTAAGCAGTGAAGCCTGATAAGTGGTAATGGAAAACATCAATGGCAAAGGCTTGGTTTAGTTTACTCGATTGGACAATACCCTTGACTGTTCGCAAATAATATTGATTTAAGAGATGTGAAGGAGAATTAGTGTCATCTTGTTGCTTCAGTTTGTTTTGGAAGCTGCTTTGCTGTTTCTAGATGAAAAATGCATTATGTATGGTGTGAAGGAGTCAATTATTAAGGTGGCCTAAAATATAAAATAAAAATTGTGGCAGCACAAATTCAATAGAGCTGAGAAGGAAAAATTCTTAATCATATATGAGATATAGCCAAGAGTACTTAAGTATACATTTCCGGTTCACCTTTAAGTCACAGTCGCCATTTCTACTAAGGGCTAGGACAGTGCCTTCTTGTGAAGGACTTAGGTTTTGACAAGTGTAACCTTTAACTTGTGTGAATGCCCTTTCTAACCTCAAGACTTGACAAATCAAAGCCACAAGCGTTACCACTCAACCATGATACAATTGCTATAATAGACATTATAGGAATGCACTTTAAGCATTTATTCTCATTGAACTGAAGTTACTTGAAATAAGAAACTCAGCATTATTACAACAATCTTACTCTTATAAGTTATGATAACAATCTTGAGAACTTACTTTGATAAGAATTCTGTGCTTTAGCTGAGATGGGCTGGGTAGATGGACGTCCTCCGAGAAGTCGGATTCGAACAAAAACTTTGTAACGAGCCTCTCCCCAAAGACCTGCATGAAAATCTGCGCCATTCTCGTCTGCTGCTGCACCGAGCAGTGGTTTTCTATGGAGAGGATGATTGGATAGGGTGACGTTACAAATGCACTGCGGTTGATCGTCTCCACTACGTTCCTGAGAAAATGGACAAATGTATTTAATTTTTAAAGTGCAGGCAATCTACAGAAAACATACTGCCTTAATTGCGTTTGATTAAAAATTAGCATCCACCCATGCTGAGCACTTTACATACCACGTGGGGAGGGAAAAAAGATGCTAAGGCATTCAGACTCTGTAATAACCCTTCTCTTACTTCTAATCTAGATTCTGATTCTCTTTGCCATAAGGTATCATCTCTTTCTCTTTTCTATGCTACTACTTCCATCGCTGCTTTGACAAGTTGACTAGTTTCATCCCTCCCCCACTGCCAAGGCCATGTAACACTCGCCAAGCGGCCTTGTCTCACAGGTACTGTGTGGAGATTTGTAGCTCATGGATTGGCCGGTGCAGCGACTGCTTCTTCCCATCTACCTCCAGACTCTGGAACTCTCTTCCACCTCCTGTTTTTCCTAATTCTTATAAACTCTAGGTCCTCAGTGTTTTGACTGTTCTTTCTGCCTATCCTTTTCCTATTGTGTCTATTATTACCTCAGCTCTGCCTTGTCCTTAACCATTTACTTTTCCTTTGTCTTAATGTTTTCTTCATGCTCGGGCCTTTATTGATGAGGAAAATTTTTTTGCCTGTCCCGGTGTCACACTCATAAAAACTCATGAAGACACACCACGATTGAGTCCACTGCCAGGTGTTAAGAAGGCACCCAGCCTTAATTCCCCAGTTCCAGCATGTCTGGTCCATCTTCAGAGTTGGGATTGAAAAATAAAACGCAAAGGATGGGTTCTATCCAACTCAGGAGCTGAGAGTTCTATGCATCCCATAGGTCATTCTCTCTCACTCAGCATTTACTTTTTATATTTCTCTTTGAGTGGGGACAAGAACACTACTTTCGTATTCCCTGCATGTCGTCTTTATCTACTGAATGGGGTAGAGTGAGGGAACCAGAATCCCCACCTTTTATACTCTTCCTGATGAGAATCAAGGCATACAAAAGGGTCCTGGTTCTAAAACTCCAATCAGGACTCTAGTACCTGGTCCTTTGATGTACGTTTACTAGGCCAGTCCCTATAACAAGGGGGATTGTGACCTCAGTATATAGATAAAAATTACTCGATACTCTCTGATGTATTGAGTATTGTACAGTATTCTATACACAGAAGACCCTTGCTCACTTGCCTTGTTGATGATCCAAGCAGGGTAGTGGGTGCAAATTGTGGCAGCCCTATATCCTAAAGGAGCTGAGAGGAGTTATTGTATGTATATGTATGTTTATTCTACAAACTCCTAATTGATACGACTAATGTATTTTATTAAAAGACTTATGAATACAGGGGATCCTCGAGTTATGATGTTTCGTGGTTACAACACATCTCTCATAAATTATTTTGCTTTTTTTTTCTTTACAATTTTTGGGCTGTATTATGTCTCCCATGCATAAAGCAAAATCTTTTGATGGTCAGAAATGGAAAGCCATCGCCATGGAAGTGATATTAGAGATAGTAAAATGCATGAAAAAGGGCAAAACTTACTACCACATTAGCATAGGCACTTATTTAGGTGTACCTTGACTTACACTGAAATTCCGAATACTGTACATCACTTTTTGGAAACGGAACTCTAATGTATGTCGAGGACCCCCTGTATCTTTTTTGTAAGAAAAATTTATAAAAAGAATTTCCTATTCTTTTTTATTTGAGAGGGCCAACATTAGCACAATACTTACAGTTAACATGATTTTGTACCTGACTTCAGTATAAATATGTAATTTATCACTAAATAAAAGTCTCAGGATCACAGTAAACTGCATTAAATGTTGAATATTTAGCCAGGAATAGTGTATTGCTTCATATTTGGCATGTGCCAGGATATAATGAGAATATTCCAAACAGTCTACAGGAATACCAAAGGCAATACTAATGAATCGAGTACAGCTTGTCTAACAACTGTGATCGGTTTTACGTCACGGATTTACTTTTCTACTAAGGGCTAGGACAGTGCCTTCTTGCGAAGGAGTTTGGTTTTGGCAGGTGTGATTGCTACCCTGAGTGAATGCCCTTTCTAACCTCAGACCATGGCGGGCTGCACACCCTCGACCTGATTCAAAGTCGCAAAAGGTACCACTTCACCAAAGTGACCAGGGTATAGAAAAACGCTAATAAACACATATCTGAAAAATGGTGACCAAGGAACACAAAAATGTTAATGGACACATACCTGAAAGGAATTTTAGTTGTGAATGTATGGCCATGATATATCATTGGCGTTCCATCGTCACCATCCCAGCAGTCGAGTTCAACGCAACGACAACCGGTTAACAAAACCTGTAACATTAAAAAAAATAACGTTACATACGAATTCAATGTAGGAGTTATATTACATTCCCTGTAACTAGCAAAATTACTGAGGTTAGTTACTAATCCTGTATACTTATGTGGTTTTTGTCATTAGTATTATTGTAAGTTAAGTGGTTTCCGCCATTAGAATTATCATAAGTTAGTATTTTTAGATAACTCACCTGACTGTAAAGTTCGACGGAAGATTCTCCTTTCAGCTGATGACCCGTTAAATAAGTATTATGAGATGATGCTATGTAGTAATTTGAGAGTGGCATGTTCATGTCCTCATCATCAGGCACCAAGTGTTCATCCAAGAATGCATAGTTGTCTTCGTCCATCATGAATCTTGCGAAACCCTCGAACGACATCAATTCTTGCGCTCTGTAATTTTCGACAAGGAGTAATTAGTGATGTGATCGGATTCATATCATGGATTCCCTTTTCCGTTAAGGGATAGCACAGTGGCTTCTTTCAAAGGACTTTGGTTTTGGCAAGTGCAACCTTTACACTGAGTGAATGTCCTCTCTAACCTCAGACCATAGCGGGCTGCAAACCCAGGACCTGATGAATCAAAGTTGTGAACCTTACCACTCAGCCACGGTGGCCACACAATGAGTAATTAACGACATTTGTTTTAAAGACCTGATTAGGTATTAATGAAATGATGAGCTGGTCAAATATATATGGTGTAACATTCATGGGTCATTGCATGTTATTGAGTCATCAAATATATTTTCCAAATATTAACTTTTATCACACAGAAGAGAGCAGTGAGGACCACGGTAGCACAGTGGATAGAGCACTGGACTTGGGAACTGACAAACCTGCAATGAAGTTCACTCCAGGGTGTTAGGTAGGGATTCCAGCTTGGGTCCACCAGAACCAAGCTGTCTGTTCACCCTCATTAGAGGGATTAATAGTGACATAAAAAGGCAAAATACCTATGAAGAGAGCAGAGGTACCACAGCTATCAGACGGACTTGTTCTCATAGGGAGAAATGTCAAAAAAAGTTAGGGAAAACAGAAGCAAGAAGAAATTTCGAGTATGAAAGTGGAAGGGAGGAAGCAGTCACAGTACCTGTGCAGTGAGGCTGTTGGCATAATACAGCCTTGCCCTACATGTATTTCATCGAGAATTGATATTTGGGGAAAAAGAAGACTATAACTTACATATTTCATGTCAATGAATATTGGAAAGCGGACTGATCAGAGAACTACGTTCGAAAATGAGGGATTACCTTAAAGTGGGATCAGGTTCATGACGATCCAGAAGTACCCGTAACTCGTCATCAGATCGTTCTTCTCCTTGGACTTCCTCTAGAAATTTTCTTAGTTCTATCATCGTTATCACCTTGAAGAAGGAATGAACTTTGAAAACACTGTGATTATTATCTCATTAGAGTATATGATTTTGGAAACTGGCACATATCAGTGAGTAATATTAACCCCGTTGGGCAAGGGAAAACCAGAGAACCCAGAAGTTTGGTTCTAAACTGCAGCTTAGGCAATGGCTTGATTCATGCACTAAATATGACACGCATATCTATGTTAACAATCAAGAAAGAGAGGATGAGTTTTATTTCTGATATAGAGTTGAATCCCTTCATATGATGTATCCCCCTTAATAGCACTGGTCCTAATGACACTAGCAGAAAATAATGTGTGTGTGTATGAAATAAAATGAAATAGATAAATTGCACATTGTAAAACACATATTTGCAAAAAGTGTATCTGATATCCATTTGTCTCTAGGAAATCTTAGCCTTATAATAAACTGAAGGACAAGAACGGTCCAAGCAAACATCGTAGAACATATTTAATTTAATTAATCTTATAATCCA
Source organism: Halocaridina rubra (assembly GCA_037179515.1). Taxonomy (NCBI): domain Eukaryota; kingdom Metazoa; phylum Arthropoda; class Malacostraca; order Decapoda; family Atyidae; genus Halocaridina; species Halocaridina rubra. The sequence continues at coordinate 50,515 of JAXCGZ010015342.1, read as the reverse complement.
TAACAAAACAACGTTTCAAACATCCACTATGTTTATAATCATGTACCTATGAAAGAGTGAAAAAGAATATATACTTGAACAGTTAAGCTAATCAAACACAATTATGGTTGTAAAAAAGTAAAATTTATATATACAGCACATTCACACAAACAAATTAATGAAATTTACATATATTTAAATGTATGTAGAATAAAAAAAAAAAACACTTTCACAGTAATAAAATTTGTTTTACAAAATTCTGAGAGGGTAACATGAGCTATCTTTGTTTAATTTAGAATTAGATTTTGAAATAAATAATGACTCTGCTATCCTGATTTCATTTTCTCTTTTTCCTCTGTATATAATTTTGAAATTATTTATACTGAAATTACACTTACAAACATTAGAACAGTGTTCTCGAATGTTTGAGTTTACTGGGGCTGACAATGGTTTTCCTGTACGACAAGATGACCCGTGGTGTTCATGGTATCTAACCAATATACATTTCCTAGTTGAGCCAACATATGCTAGTTGACTCAACTAAGAAATGTGTATTGATTAGATACCACGAACACCACGGGTCAACTTGTCGTACTGGAAAACCATTGTCAACTCCAGTAAACTCAAGCATTCGAGAACACTGTTTCTAATGTCTGTAAGTGTAATTTCAGTATAAATAATTTCAAAATTATATACAGAGGAAAAAGCGAAAATGAAATCAGGATAGCAGAGTCATTATTTATTTCAAAATTTAATCCTAAATTAAACAAAGATGGCTCATGTTGCCCTCTCAGAATTTTGTAAAACAAATTTTATTACTGTGAAAGTGTTTTTTTTTTTATTCTACATACATTTAGATATATGTAAATTTCATTAATTTGTTTGTGTGAATGTGCTGTATATATAAATTTTACTTTTTTACAACCATAACTGTGTTTGATTAGCTTAACTGTTCAAGTATATATTCTTTTTCACTCTTTCATAGGTACATGATTATGAACACAGTGGATGTTTGAAACGTTGTTTTGTGATGGATTATAAGGAGATTAAATAATGTTCTACGATGTTTGCTTGGACCGTTCTTGCCCTTCAGTTTGCAAAAAGTGTTATGATGCTACTATTTTAAGGAGTAATATTGCTAAGAACTGTGCAATACTGCTTATTTACTAATGTTCGTGAATTAAAACTTGTCAATATATTCATGATTAATAACTAAATATTCCAGTCAGTACTGTGTTATATATTACCTGACTCCTCGAGCTATCAACGCCAGCACAATTTGTGACAATACTCGCTGCAGCGATGGCATCAAATATCTTTTTCTTCTGACAATTATTACGGAAGACTAGAAGATCCAATGAGGTATTCCTTGTAAGCAAACCGAGGGTTCGTTTCGAAGGAGTCTGTTTATGAGCTGGGCTTGGGGGTGAGGTAGGGCTGGTGGGGTCTTCGAGTGAGCTGTCTGAGAGACTCTTGCGGATGACGGCTATAGTCTTGAATAACTCTCGCAGATCTTTCCGTGCTCGAAGGCTGAACGACTTGTACAGAACCACAAAGTCGGTGAAATCCTGCGTTATCGTCTCCCCTCTGAAACCACGAGGAGTCAGGCTCATAAATTCTCCAGCTCCATTAGATCTGCTCCGCTCTCTGGAAATTAATTATAGTGCTGCCTTCAAAGTAATAAAGAACAATTTAAAAACAAATTAAGTAGATAGAAATATACATGATATTACTGCAAAGCAATGCAAAATAACAGTCTTGCAAAAATTTTTACTTCTCTGCCTTCAGCTTTAACACAGTTCTATGTGGGGTCACTGTTTTTTGCTAGCCTTTACCACTCTTCTTGTCTCATGTTTTCTGTTTCCTCAGCCCTTTATCTCGCATATCATTTACTAAGAATATATTCTACAAAGATGAGAAGCAGGTCACTCACAATGTGAGTGACAAAGATTCTAAAAAAATAGGGTTTGCAAAGTAAAAATTGAATATACGCTAATGACTTTATATAAGCATGAAGAAGTAGGAAAGCATTCCATTTTCTAGTCACTGGCCTTTCTTCCTAAAAACTAACACATATTTTCATCAAAACTCATCCAAAACAAATTCTGTCAAAGAAGAGCATTAATGAATTGATCTATGAACAATTTTTTTTTTTGTAACAAAAAGAAGATAAAAAAATTAAACTTTTAAGTAATAACAGAAATCAGAAGTAAAGGCAAGTAGCACGGCGGCTAGAACACTCGACTTGGAATGTGACAGACCCACGATCGAACACACTGCGGGGTGTTAGGAAGGGCATCCAACTAATTATCCAGCTCGAACTCATCCTCCTTCACCCTCATATAGTGACACATTAAAAAACCAGGAAACGTCTAGGTTGTATATAAATGAGAATATCACAGAATGAACATTACCTGTGGCCAGCTGGTTGTGGGGGTGACGGCAAACCAGTGACAGGATCGTACGAAGCTCTGGGTAATGCAGGAGAGTGTATGAGAGGCACATGCTGTACAGGACCAATGAGATGTTCGGATGTGGCATCGCAAGACCTTGATCTGGGTGGCGAAGGGTGAGCGGGTGGGGCTATTGTTCGTCGGCTGGTTGTGGAGAGGGCTGGAGAAGGGACAACTCTCATTTCCTCCACTTTTGTACCCTCCTGTCAAAACAGTCGATTACTATAGAATCTGCACATGCTTGAATAAACAGAAATTTTATACAACCTACTCACAGAGTTACAAGGGCTGTATTTTTATGGGTTGGCTATGAAAAAAAAGGACAATTATTGATATGTTTAACACTAATTACAGTAATATCATTACTGTATTTTTTATTCCTAGTCCCTTTGCTCCATCCCATTAAGTCGACTTTTATGACACCCAAGGAAACATAGCTCTCGTAATCTTATCCCTCATAGTAGGAGAGGAAAAAACTGTAGTGTTAGGAAAAAAATGAGCTACAGAAGGCAGAGGATGATCAACTCCATTGACTTACTTTGCTAACATTTATTGTAGTTTGAGATTTCAGTTTCTTCAGTCTTGTCGAGCCAGAACCTCTCTTAGCTACTATGGGGTCTTGGGGTGACATACTGCCAGCAGTAGACGTTCCCCAATTCCTTCCGCCGAAGATCTGCAGTAACATAAGGCCAATATATATTAAAGTATTTTATATATATATATATATATATATATATATATATATATATATATATATATATATATATATATATATATATATATATATATATATATATATATATATATATATATATATATAATATATATATATATATATATATATATATATATATATATATATATATATATATATATATATATATATAAGGAATGAAAAGCCCATTAAATAAAACAACGAATATATATATATATATATATATATATATATATATATATATATATATATATATATATATATATATATATATATATATATATATATATATATATATATATATATATATATATATATATATATATATATATATAGAAAGTACTTATTAATTTCGTGACCTAAACTGGTCACCTTCTCAAAGTACAATGGCAAGAGATACAACTAGCAAAACAGAAGAAAACTTGAAAAGGAGACAAAAGAGCCGCCCAGGAGTCCATTGTACTTTGAGAAGGTGACCAGTTTAGGTCACGAAATTAATAAGTACTTTTTAAATATATATTTTTTCGTTGTTTTATTTAATGGGCTTTTCCTTCCATTTTAGACTGTATTTTAACAGTTCAGTGTTATTAAAATATATATATATATATATATATATATATATATATATATATATATATATATATATATATATATATATATATATATATATATATATATATATATATATATATATATATATATATATATATATATATATATATATATATATATATATATATATATATATATATATATATATATATATATATATACGCAAGCTCCCTTACTTACGAACAACCGAGTTACGATCATTCACAGATATGAACAAAATCCTACCTATTATCTACCCATGTATTAATGTATGTATTACTCTACTGTACTGCATTATTGCATTATTATTATTATATTAGAATTCATTAAGACTGTATACTTTGTGCTTTATGTATTGGTTAGGTGTCTTTAGCCTAAGTACGGTGCAGTACTGCAAACGCATGTACTGTACAATACTTTTTTTTACTGAAACACAACATACGAACAATTCTAATTATAAACAGACTTCTGGAACCTAATCGTTTGTAAGTTGGGGAGTGTCTATATATATATATATATATATATATATATATATATATATATATATATATATATATATATATAACATATATATATATATATATATAATATATATATATATATATATATATATATATATATATCTGCGACTCTGAGGCGTCAGGTCGAGGATTCGCGCCCCGTCACGGTCTGAGGTTAGCAAGGGCATGCACTCAGGGTAAGGATTACATCTGCCAAAACAAGTCCTTCGCTTGAAGGCAACCATCCTAGCCCTTGGTAAAAAAGGGAGTCCGTGACATAAAACTGGAACATATATATATATATATATATATATATATATATATATATATATATATATATATATATATATATATATATATATATATATATATATATATATATATATATATATATATAAACTTGACGCAAATTACAAAATTGTGCTGATTTTCATCTGCTGTAGTAGCGCGATCGGATAGAGCGGTATGAATTTGTAATATGTGATGTGAGCTCTATTCCACTTATGTTCATATAATTTTTTTGTACATAAAAGTATTGTTAACATCACGGTTTCATTGTGAATATATATATTGTACATACAAAAGCCAATATCCTCTATAAGGAGGGTGGCTGAATTTTTGTGGCATGAAAATTCAAGGGAGGGGATTTCTAGTCCTATCACTCTGCCCTACTTAGTCAACTTTTATGGCATGCAGGGGAAGGTGGAGGAGGTATTCTTGTCCCTCCCCCAGTCCAATAAAAGCATATGTTTACTTCTCAAACATAGGTAAAATAACATTAACAGAACATTTGCAACAAAAGCATACAACTCGAACATGACCAAAGTCCACCCACAATATCCGCGAGCGAAGTTTGGAGTTATAAGCTTTAAGGAAGAAATCCATATATAATTATAGTGCAAATCTCACCTTTATGGCTTCAGCTTTAAAGAATAAAACCACATTTGCTGATAGTGCAAATCTCACCTTTATGGCTTCAGCTGGTTTTGGTCCGCTGCATTCCTCGTCTTCAAAGTAAAGCTTCAGGAACTGTTCTTTCAGCCAGTAAAGACGCTTGTCGCTTATACTTGCTAGTCTTCTTTGAGCACGGACTAACACCTGTGAATGATATCAGAAGGGGTTAAAGGTCTTTAATGAAAGGCAGAGGCAAGGACAGTGATACCACATAACCCAACTCTAAAAGACTAAATAGATAGTTTTATGATATGGAAAATTTCTTAGTAACTTGTACATTATTTTGTTAGTGTGTCACTATTGATCCTCCTTTTTGGGGATTGAGGCAATTAGATTGGAGCTGAGGAAATAAGGCTGAATGCCCTTCCTAATGCCCCGCAGTGGGCAAGATCGTGGGGCTATCACATCCTGAGTCGAGTATTTTAACCACCAGGCTACTGTGGATCTTAAAAGACTTTAAAAATACGGATTTATAAAAATAAAACTTATTACCACTTATTCAATAAAGTGTGATTGAAGACACCATTTGAAGAATGCCCAAAGAGAGTAAGTAATACTGTATACTCTTGAACAATTCTATCTACAGATAGTGATGTGATGAGTTTTACATCTCAGACTTCCTTTTCTATTAAGGGCTAGGAATGTCCCTTCTGGCGAAGGACTCTGGTTTTGGCATGTGTAACCATAACACTGAGTGAAAGCCCCCTCTAACCTCAGACCGCGGCGGGCCTTGAACCCACAACCTGATGAATCAATGCCGCGAACGTAATCACTCGGCTACAGCGGCCACACTGTTTTATCTACAGACTACTATCAAATAATTTTAAAATACCACTTACTCCTTTTTTCATACTTTATATATATAATGCCATTTTTTCCCTCGAATTTCCTTCTTTTTTATGCAAACATTACGTTTCGATTATTTTAAACTCAAAAGAAATGACTCCCAGAGAGCAAGAAATTTTAAGACAATATATAAAGCCTGGGAGTAAAACTGTGTTACACTAATAACAGTCAATAATCACACCCCCACACACACACACAAAATATTCAACCCTTAATATTCTGAAGCCCTTAGGAAAAACTGTGACACTGTTTATGCCCTCACAATTTTTCCTAAGGGCTCCAGAATTGAGGGTTGAAAGACCAGTCCTCTCAGATATTTCAACCCTTAATATTCTGAAGCCCTTAGGAAAAACTGTGAGTACATAAAAAGTGCCAAAGTTTTTCCTAAGGGCTTCAGAATATTAAGAGTTGAAGGATCTGGGAGGACTGGTGGAGGGATAGCACTGCTCATAAGTGAAAGATTTCAGGTTGAAGAAGTAAACTTTGCTAAGAAAGTGAGTTCAAGGAATTTTTTGTTGCTCGCGTAAGTACACGGTTAGAGAGCATTATAATAACTGTTGTATGTAACCCACCAAGGAACAAACAAAGGCTAGAAGTTTATGAGGAAACTGATATAGGCACTATTGAAATCATAAACTCAGTTGTTAACATTGCACAGGAGAGAAAATGTAAGATTTCAATAATGGGAGATATCAATCATAAGGAGATAGATTGGATAAATCTTGACCCACACAGTGGTGAAGACTCATTCGGGGGAAGATTCCTAGATTGCGCACAAGGCAATTTCCTACATCATAATGTACTGGAACCAACGAGGGCCAGGGGTGGGGATTAGCCATCACTGCTTGATCTAGTATTCACAGATATTATGTTAAATATTGAAAAAATTGAGTATGAACCACCAATTGGAAAGAGTGACCACTGTGTGTTGTTGATGGAGGATATCATCAAAGATGTTCTGCCTGAAAATAGAGGCACTGAGGACATGAGGAGGAACTATCCGAAAGGAGATTACATCAGTATTAATGAGCTTATTGCAGTTATTGATTAGAGGACCTTATTTAACAGTAAATTTGTACAAGAAATGTACGACATCATTTGTGAGGATTATGGGAGGAAAGTAGATTGTTAGATACCTTCCACCAAAATTGGAGTTATTCATACCAGAGATAAATGGTTCAATAATGAGTGTATGAGAGCTAAGGAGTGGAGAGCCAAATGCTGGTAAAGGTATAGGAGGAGAATAAACATAAATGTTTCGCAGACTTATAAAGGAGCAAGAAATTATTTCCTAAGTAAAAGAAGAAAGGCAGAGAGAGACAATGGGAGGATATCACCAGGAAGGCTAAAGAAAATCCCAATCTTTTACACAGCTTTATCAAAGGAAAATTGAAGGTAAAAGAACAGGTTTTAAAGCTAAAGAGAGCGGATGGAAGCATAACTGAGATGGATGATGAGATCTGCGAAGAATTGAGCAAGGAATTTCAGTCAGCATTTACAATACAAAATGCCCCTCCCCCAATACATGGGCCAGTATTAGAAAGCATCATATTGTAAGCCACAGAGGAATGCAAAGTGCTGATGGAGTTAGATGCCCATAAAACTATGGGTCCTGATGATATATCCCCTTATATACTTAAGAAAAGCGCTAAATCAATATCGGTGGCACTAAGTATCATATTTGAACAGTCGCTGAAATCATAGGAGATTCGAAGATGCTGGAAGCAAGTGAACTTGATATCTATTTTCAAAAAGGAAAGGAAGGATACAGCTTTAAACTATAAACCCGTTTCCTTGACCAGCATAGTTTGCAAAGTTATGGAGAAACTACTAAGAAAACACATCTCTCTTCACTTGGAATCCTTTAACTTTATGTCAGTAAGCCAACATGGCTTCAGAGATGGTAGATCAACAGTAACAAACTTATTAGAATTTTATGATGAGGTAAGCCGAATCTTACAGGAAAGAGAGGGCTGGGCAGATGGCATATTCCTAGATTTCCAGAAAGCATTTGACACGGTCCCACAAGGGAGACTTATTAAGAAGATGCAAATAATGGCAAGAAATGGTGGATATGTCTTAGAATGGATAAAAACTTATTTAGAAGGAAGCGAGCAGAGGGTTAGAGTAAGACACTCAGTGTCTGAATGGAGGAGAGTTAGTAGTGGAGTTCTACAGGGTTCAGTTTTAGGGCCACTTTTGTTCCTTGTATATGTAAATGACCTACCAGAGTCTGTAAATTCATTCATAAATATGTTTGCAGATGATGCATAGATTGTGAAAAGAGTAAGAGAGGAGAAAAATGGTAGAGAACTTCAGGAAGACCTAAACAGTCTGCATAAGTGGTCAGAAAAGTGGCTAATGAAATTCAATACTTCTAAATGTAAGGTAATGAGAATGGGTACCAGTGCAAGAAGGCCCAAACTTGATTACTAAATGGCAAGAGCAGAAGTTCAAGAGACAGTGAATGAGAGAGATAGAGGAGTAAACATCCTTTCAAATTTGTCTCCAGAAATGCATGTAAATGGCATAGTAAGGGCAGCATATGCTTTCTTAGCAAATATAAAGGTAGCCTTCAGGTAAATGGACAAGTAAATGTTCATAAATATTTATTTAACCTATGCAAGACCAAAGCTTGAATATGCAACCCCTTTTTGGAATTCACACTTGAAAAAGCACATAGTTAAGCTGGAAAAAGTTTAAAGACATGCCACAAAACTGGTGTCAGAAATACGCGAACTGAATTATGAGGAGAGGCTGAGGGAATTGGACTTACCATCACTCGAAGCTAAAAGAATGAGGGGGATACGGTGATGGTTTTTAAATTCCTTCATGGTTATGACAGAGTGGATAGGGAGCGATATTTTGATATGGTTGGCACTAGAACTAGAGGTCATAGTTTGAAGCTTTATAAGAAAACTTCTTTGCAGGATGTAAGGAAGTACTTTTTTAGTGTAAGGGTAGTTGATAATTGGAATTCGCTAAGCGAGTATCAGTAAGTACAAAATGGAGCCGACCACGAAACAGGAAAATATGAGCTTTAGGTTCTTTCCCGTAAGCACAGTTGGGTAATTACATACACACACACACACACCTATCTTCAAAAAGGGAAGGAGGGATACGGCTCTGAACTATAGACCAGTTTCCTTGACCAGCATAGTTTGCAAAGTTATGGAGAAACTACTAAGGAAACATATCTCTCTTCACTTGGAATCCTTCAACTTTTTGTCAGTGAGGCAACATGGCTTCAGAGAAGGTGGATCAACAGTAACAAACTTATTAGAATTTTATGATGAGGTAAGCCAAATCTTACAGGAAAGAGAGGGCTGGGCAGATTGCATATTCCTAGACTTCCAGAAAGCGTTTGACACTGTTCCACATGGGAGACTTATTAGGAAGCTGCAAGCAATGGCTAGAATAGGTGGAAATGTTTTGGAATGGATAAAAACTTACTTAGAAGGAAGGGAACAGAGGGTTAGAGTAAGACACTCAGTGTCTGAATGGAGAAGAGTTAGTAGTGGAGTTCCACAGGGTTCAGTTTTAGGGCCACTTTTGTTCCTTGTATATGTAAATGACCTACCAGAGTCTGTAAATTCATTCATGAATATGTTTGCAGATGATGCAAAGATTGTGAAGAAAGCAAAAAACGAGAACAATGGTAGAGAACTTCAGGAGGATCTAAATAATCTGCATGAGTGGTCAGAAAAGTGGCTAATGAAATTCAATACCTCAAAATGTAAGGTAATGAGAATGGGTACAAGTGCAAGAAGGCCCAAGCTTGACTACTCGGTGGCTGGAGTACAACTTCAAGAGACAGAAAATGAGAGAGATCTAGGAGTAAACATACTGGCAGATTTGTCTCCAGAAATACATATAAATGGCGTAGTAAGGGCAGCATATGCATTCTTATCAAATGTAAGGGTAGCCTTCAGGCACATGGACAAGGAAATGTTCAGAAATATTTATGTAACCTATGTGAGGCCAAAACTCGAATATGCAGCCCCCTTTTGGAATCCGCACTTGAAAAAGCACATAGCTAAGCTTGAAAAAGTTCAAAGACATGCCACGAAACTGGTGCCAGAAATACGCAATCTCGGTTATGATGAGAGGCTGAGGGAATTAGACTTGCCATCACTCGAAGCTAGAAGAGTAAGGGGGGATATGGTGACAGTCTTTAAATTCCTTCATGGTTATGATAGAGTGGATAGGGATCGATATTTCGATATGGCTGGCTCTAGAACTAGAGGTCATAGTTTGAAGCTTCGTAAGAAAACTTGTTTGCAGGATGTAAGGAAATACTTTTTCAGTGTAAGAGTAGTTGATAATTGGAATTCGCTAAGCGAGGAGGTAGTTAATGCTATCTCAATCCATAGTTTTAAGGACAGGTACGATAAGTATCACTAAGTCTAAAATGGAACCGATCAGGAGACGGGAAGATACGAGCTTTGGGCTCTTTCCCGTACACACAATTAGGTAATCACAATTAGGTAATCACACACACCTAGCACATAGCTAAGCTTGAAAAAGTTCAAAGACATGCCACGAAACTGGTGCCAGAAATACGCAATCTCAGTTATGATGAGAGGCTGAGGGAATTAGACTTACCATCACTCGAAGCTAGAAGAGTGAGGGGGGATATGGTGACAGTCTTTAAATTCCTTCATGGTAATGATAGAGTGGATAGGGATCGATATTTTGATATGGCTGGCTCTAGAACTAGAGGTCATAGTTTGAAGCTTCGTAAGAAAACTTCTTCGCAGGATGTAAGGAAATACTTTTTCAGTGTAAGAGTAGTTGATAATTGGAATTGGCTAAGCGAGGAGGTAGTTAATGCTATTTCAATCCATAGTTTTAAGGACAGGTATGATACGTATCACTAAGTATAAAATGGAACCGATGAGGAGACGGGAAGATATGAGCTTTGGGCTCTTTCCCGTAAACACAATTAGGTAATCACAATTAGGTAATCACGCATATATATATATATATATATATATATATATATATATATATATATATATATATATATATATATATATATATATATATATATATATATATACAGTAATCCCTCGTTTATCATGGGGTTCGGTTCCGGGACCGGCCGCAATAGGTGAAAATCCTCGAAGTAGTATCACCCTATATACATAGGTATTTTACATTTATTTTTTCCTTTACAGCATAAACCCTTCCTGCACTGTTAAAAGATCACCTTTTACTTTTTTTTTTTTAAGAGTGTGACACCGGGACAGGCAGAAACTGCCCTCATCAACAAAGGCCCGGGCACGAGAAAATACCAAGACGAAGGAAGAGAAAAAGGTTAAGGGCAAGGCAGAGATGAGGTAATGTCACACAAAGGAAAACGACAGACAGAAACAACAGTCAAAGTAAAGAGAACCCAGAAATATGGAGGACTAGGCTCTGAGATGACGATAGATCTGCTTTTAGAAGGATGAAAGGTCATAAGAATTAGGAAAGACAGAAGGAGGAAGAGAGTTCCAGAGTCTGGAGGTAGATGGGAAGAAGCAGTCGCTGCACCGACCAATCCGCGAGCTACAAATCTCCACACAGTACCTGTGAGATGAGGCCGCTTGGCGAGTGTTACGCGGCCTCGGCAGCGGAGGAGGGATGCAACTCGCCAGCTCATCAGAGCAGCAATGGAAGTAGTAGCGATAGAAAAGCGAAAGGGAAGATACCTTACGGCGAAGAGAGAGAGAATCCAGCTTAGAAGTAAGAGAAGGATCATTAATGAGTCTGACTGCCTTAGATTCAACCTTATCAAGAAGAAAAGTAAAGGAAGAAGCACCCCAGATGTGTGAGCAGTATTCTAAGCAGGGGCAGATAATACCTTTGTAAATTTTAAGTAACTGCATTGAGGAAAAGTAATAACGAAAACGAAACAAAACCCCCAATTTTTTGTATGAAGATTTAGAAAATTGGATTATGTGATTCCTCCAAGACAACTTAGAGGCTATATGGATTCCTTATATATTGATAGAGTTAAGAGGGAAAATTTCATTAGTTTTGAAGACAATAGGGTTATTAGGAGGAGAAGAAGATAAAGAGATAGCCAGAAACTGTGTCTTGGAGGTATTGAATTTAACTAAATTTTGAGTGCCCCATTCAGATACTCTCTGCAAATCGGAGTTAAGAGTAGAAGAAAGAGTGATACGAGATTGATTACGAGTAACAGATGAAGGTTGTGAAGAAAAGGTAGAGGAAGAGTGAAGGGTAGAATTATCGGCAAAGGCATGAAGAAGAGAGGAAGATGGGGATTGTAGAAGATCATTGATGAAGAGAAGGGAGAGAGTAGGTGAAAGAACAGAGCCCTGTGGAACACCACTGGAAACAGAGAAAGGGCACGATGTCGCGCCATCAACAACTACAGATATAGAACGGTCAGTAAGAAAACTGGAAATCAGAGAACAGAAAGAAGGGGTAAAGCCATAGGCAGGGAGTTTGGCCAACAGAGCCTTATGCCAGACTCTGTCAAAAGCCTTAGAGATATCAAGGGTGACAACAAAGGATTCCCCATAGTTCCTCAGAGAAGATGACCATACATGAGTAAGATAGGACAGGAGATCACCAGTGGATCTTGCCTTGCGAAAGCCGTACTGGTGATCGGAGATAAGTGAGTTAGATTCAAGGCGTTTCAAGAAAACTTTAGCAATAGAGGAGGTTAGAGCAATAGGTCGGTAGTTAGAAGGAATAGAGCGGTCACCCTTCTTAGGAACAGGTTGAACTAGAGCATGCTTCCAAGATGAAGGATAGATACTGCTTGACAGAATGAGGCGAAAAAGACGGCAAAGCACGGGAGCCAGTTCATCTGCAAACTCCTTAAGGAACCTTGCAGGGATACCATCGGGACCAGATGCCTTGTTTGTCTTTAGTGAGCGAAGAACCTTATGAACTTTGCGTGAAGAAAGGATAAGGGAGGGCATAGGGTTAAAGAGGGGAAAAGACTGAGGAACAGGTGCACTGGAATCGTTGATAGAAGAGTTGGCAGAAAAATGAGAGCCAAGGAGAGTGGCTTTATCAGTGGGAAAGCAAGCTATAGAACCATCAGAACGAATGAGAGGGGGAAAGCTTGAGTTACAGAAGTTTTTGGAGAGGTTTTTGGCTAAGAACCAGAAGCATTTGTCAGTGGGAGAGGAGTTAAGGTCATCAACTTTCCTTCTTATAAAGGAAGCCTTAGACCTTCGAATCTGAGCTGTACAGCGATTCCTAGCTATAATAAAAGCAAAGCGAGTTAAATCGGAAGGAGAGGCTTGGTAAGATCGGTGAGCCTGATTCCTAGCCTGGATAGCCATGGAGCAGGCACGGTCAAACCAAGGTTTAAGGGGAGAGAAAGTTTTTGTAGAAGAGGGGATGTACGCCTCCATTCCCGCGGTCATGATCTCGGCAACTTTTACAGCTACCCGATCAGGGTTGCGGGACCGAAAGCAGTAGTCATCCCATGGGAAGTCAAAGAGAAAGTTACGCAAATTTTCATATTGGGTTCGCTCGAAGTGTCAAAGGCGGCATAGAGTAGGAGGGATTGGTGGTGGGGGAGTGAAAATGGAAGAGACAGAGATCATGGAGTGGTCAGATTTACCAAGAGGGGAAAGCACAGAATAAGAGTAGTTTGAAGGGTTAGAAGTAAAAAATAGGTCAAGAGTGTTTGAAGCATGTTCGTGACGATCAGGAACGCGAGTAGGATGTTTGATAATTTGCTCCAGATCGTGAGTAATAGAGAAAGCAAGAGCCTTGCTTCCTCCCACATCAGTGTGAGAAGAATTAAGCCACTCACAGTGGTGTACATTGAAGTCTCCAATGTAGAGAACTTCGGCATGTGGGTGAGAAGATAGCAAGGACTCATGGCACGAGGAGAGATATTCAAGGAAAGACACAAACTCGGTGGAGTTTGGAGAACAGTAGGAGAAGCAAAGGATGATAGTGGTAGTGGAGAGATAGACTTTTAGCCAGAGAACATCAAAGTCAGGAGATTCAAGGTCCATGAGCCTCACAGTAGGAATGTTAATGTTGCAGTAAGCACAGACCCCACCTTTGGAACGAAAACGAGTATACAGATTATAGTGGGAGATTTGGAAAGGGTCAGTGGAAGCATGTATAGACAACTGGGTTTCAGATAGGAGGAGGAGGTTAGGGAGGAAAGTGCCCAAGTGCTGTTCCACAGACGAAAGATTAGAGTTCAGCCCACGAATGTTTGAATAGTGAAGAGTGAAAGAAGCAGATCTATTAGGAGGTGCAAGGTTAAGAGCAGAACCATTAATATCACCAGGCGTGTCTGCCCTCAAGCCAATGGTGGAGTCAACATGATCCCCGGAGATTCTTCGCACCCCACTATGCCGGGAACTGGGGGCCATTAGTTGTGAACCTTCCATAAATAATGACAAAATGTGAGGAAAAGGAAAGTAAAAGAGACAGATGTGCAGAATGTTGTGACTTGTCAAATGTAATGGAATAGCAAGAGATGTGTAATGAATATGCCAGAATATTCAGTGTAGTTGTAGGCATGAGGAAAGAACCGTCCTGAAGGAACACTCAACCTGGAACTGTCTGGACCAGTCCTAGTTGCATCCTAATACCTTCAGTCGTAGTCTTTCAATGGGCGGCTGGTGCCATGGCCAACCTACTTGCACGCTGTTATTAATAACAACGTGCAAGTGTAAATTTATATGAAAGTGATAGGTAAACTTACAGTGAATGAGGTGATGATGACATGACATACTCATATGCATATCTATTTTACATTAATTTTACCTTTACTATATAAACCCTCCCTGCACTGTTAAAAAACCACCCTTTACTTTATAAATAGCAGCATGCAAGCGTTAATTTATATGAACGTGATAGGTAAACTTATTGAGAATGAGGTGATGAAGACGCGTCGAGACTCCAGAGGAAATTATTCTGCAGCCAATGACAGCTTTATGGCTGCTTTTTGCGAGAGAAGAACTTGGTAATGGGGAGTTGCTGTCACTGTTTCTTCTTTTGTAGGAAGATGGTCTTGTAAGGAATCATGGCATCGTCGAGAAGATTGCAGAAGGTCACCGAACGAAGCATATAATCGTCATATTCTTGTGAGAGTTGTTGGAGTGCTTTCACATGTTCATACATGGTTGCCAGATGTTCGAGTGTAAGGCCAGGTTCTTCGATTTCTTTGTGGATTTAATCTGGTTGTTCTTCCTCTTCTTCGCTCGCTGATATTGTCATTTCCTCCAAGTCTTCGTCAGTCAAAGGCTGCGAGTGGCAGTCGATCACTTCATTCACGTCTTCGTGAGTCAGATCTTGAAAGCCTTCTCCTCCTAGATATGCAACCAACTTCACAACTTTCGCAACTGCCGAGTTATGGACTTCATCAGGAGCGAATCCCTTGTAGTCGTAGATGACTTCGGGCCACAATTTCTTCCAGCTGGCATTGACTGTGGCCTGCTTCATCTCTTTGATTGCATTCTGAATATTTTGAAGGCATGTAGCAATCGTGTAGGTATGCCAGTAAGTCTTCACTGAGAATGCTTTGTCCGAATCCATGGATTCAACCAGTTTCACAAGGGCATTTCGTGTGTAGAGGGCCTTGAATGCACGAATAACGCCTTGATCCATAGGCAGAATCAGTGATGTCGTATTCCATGGCAGGAACTCTACTTGAACATCGTCATATTCGAGATTAGTTGCATGGCCACCAGCATTATCCATCAAAAGAAGGACTTTAAATTCAAGGCCCTTTTCCGCAAGATAAATTTTGACCTGAGGGATAAAGCATTGGTGAAACCAGTCTGATGTGAGCCTTTTCGTGATCCAGGCCTTAGGGTTATGCATCCAATACACTGGCAGCAGATTCTTATTCTTATTCTTCAAAGCCCTAGGGTTCTTAGACTTGTAGATAATTCTGGGTTTTAACAAGAAGCCCATAGCATTCCCACACATGATGAGGGTAAGGCAGTCTTTGTGCACTTTAAATCCCGGGGCTTTAGCTTCTTTCCTGAAGAGAAAAGTGCGAGACTGCATATTCTTCCAAAATAACCCAAAATAACACTTGCTCATGAGCATATTCCCCTTAAGCGATAATTTTCTTAAAGTCTTTGTTCACATCTTCTTCAGCTGCAGCTGTATCTGCAGAAACAGCTTCGCCATAAACCGAAACGCTCTTTAGGCCATAGTGTTTTTGAAATATGGCAAACCATCCCTTGCTTGCCATGAACGATTGTTTCCTTGGTGGAGAATCGTTGGAGGGTCCTGGTTGTGGGTCGTTGATATCTTCTTCTGTCTCCTTCTCTCCACGGTCACCACCGTCGTCGTCGGGTTCGTTTGCAGTGAATGTCTCGTACAGCTTCTTGGCCTTTGTTTGAATGATACTGGTGTTTACGCTGTTTTTCTTTCTGCAGTCAGCAATCCACACGGCCAAAGCAGATCCATCCTCACTATTATCTTATTGCAGGGTGTTACAACCCTCTTCGCTGTTTTACTAAATGAAATAGCCGCTGTTTCCTGATATTTGCCTCGTCCTTTTTGATGTAGCGAACAGTAGATTCGTTGAGGCCAAAATGGCGGCCGACATCCGCAAACCTTCTTCCTTCCTTCAGCATATCTAACAGTTTTACCTTAACTGCTATGGCCAACATCTTCCTTTGCTGCTTAAGTTCACTACCAGAAGGCGTAGAAGATGAAGGACGCTTGGGAGGCATTGCAGAGGTTGAAAAAAGTTAGTAAAAAAAATCACAAGCACAACGTATTACGAAGCACAATGCGAACGGCGCACATGTGAGTTAGACTGAACGGGTGAGGCGAGACAATGGAAGATGGTGGGAGAATGAAGCTTCATTCAAAAAGCCAATCAAACCCCATGATACAGAACACACAGAAAAACAATTATGTGATTCATCGTCTCCCACCCTTTCAGCCAATAACATCCCATGAACTATCTCATGTAGGTGCTAGCCTTTGCATTTTCCAAGACACATATACAGTGTATGCTATTGTACAGTATTTCACATGGTGCAATACTGTGAGTTATATGCTTAAATTTGTTTTTACTATACTTTATTGTGTTATTATTCTTAGACTAGGAAATACTTTTTTTTTATCAATAATATAATGAAAATACTGGAAATTTTAATATGTACTAGCTCACGTAAGTGTGACCCTTTTCGTTTTCCGAAACGCTGATACTGGTATCATATTTTACATGGTGCAGTACTGTGAGTTACATGTTTAAATTTATGTGTTTTACAATTTTTTATTGTTTTATTATACTTAGGCTAAGAAATACATATTTTTATCAATAAAATAATGAGAATACTGGAAATTTTAATATGTGCTAGCTCACGTAGGTGTGACCCTTTGCGTTTTCTGAAACGCCGATACCGGTATAGTACTTTCTATGGTGCAGAGTTACATGTTTAAAATTATGTTTTTTTTTACTATTTCTTGCTGTTTTATTATTTTTAGTTTGGGAAATACATGTTTTATCAATAAAATACTGAAAATTATTTTTTCAATAAAATACTGTAAATACTGAAAATATTATTTTTTTTATATTTTAATATTATCGCATATACCCAGGAAAAAAAAAAAAAGCTCGCCAAAAAAATACCGCGATTCACTGAATTTGAGATAGGTGAACATCGATAGTGCAAGGGATTACTATATATATATATATATATATATATATATATATATATATATATATATATATATATATATATATATATATATATATATATATATATATATATATATATATATATATATATATATATATTGAGAGAGAGAGAGAGAGAGAGAGAGAGAGAGAGAGAGAGAGAGAGAGAGAGAGAATGAATATAAGATTTAGCACATGAAATTCAGGGAACATTAAAAAGCCACATAATATCACAAAGAAGGGGGAACTATTCAATTCACTCATCAACATAAAATCTGGCATAATAAGCTAACCTGCAATCCTTGGCACCACAATTTGGCAACAGAAGGGGGG